>PVKV010026044.1:0-28690 GCA_004027835.1 Alouatta palliata | reverse complement strand
GGTTCAAGCAGTTCTCCTGCCTCAGCCTCCCAAGTAGCTGGGACTACAGGCACGTGCCACCATGCCCAGCTAATTTTTGTATTTTTAGTAGAGACGGGGTTTCACCATGTTGACCAGGATGGTCTCGATCTCTTGACCTCGTGATCCACCCGCCTCGGCCTCCCAAAGTGCTGGGATTACAGGCGTGAGCCACCGCGCCTGGCCTGCTTGTTTGTTTTTTGTATTTTTAGTAGAGATGGGGTTTCACCATGTTGGCCAGGCTGGCCTCAAACTCCTAACCTTGTGATCCACCCACCTTGGCCTCCCAAAGTGCCGGGATTACAGGGATAAGCCACTGCACCCAGCCAAGTCTTTTTATCAGTAGAGAATTAATTTATTTTAACTTAAAATTTTCCCTTCAAAGTAAAAGCCTCCCATAATCTTACTGTAGTAGAAATTCTACAAAGAAGTTGAGGGGAGTCCTTCTGATGCCTCTCATTTTTTTTGTTTATAGTTGGTGGGCACTCTTCTGGGATTTTCTCCCTATTTACATAGCTCTCTCAAAAAACACATGCTTCTTTTCTTTACAAAAATGGAATCATGCTATACATATTAGTCTGCAACTTGGTTTTAAAATGCATTATAATATGGACCTATGTCTAGGTCAGCACCTGTTCAATGGTTGAATTGCATCCTATGGTTTGGAAGTCCCCTAGACCATTTCACCATTTGTCCGCTTAGGTGATTGGGCTTTTCCAATGTTGCTTTTACCAACAATGCTGCAAATAATAGCATTGTACATATAAGCTAATCCTGATGCGTCATAATTTTAAAAAGATAGTGACCTAGAAGTGAGACTACAGGCTCATAGTGCAAGTTTATTTTATATTGTTTATTTATTTTTTGAGACACAGACACTCCATCTTGTCCAGGATGGAGGGCAGTGGTACAAACACAGCTCACTGCAGCCTCGCCTTCCCAGGCTCAAGTGATCCTCCCACCTCAGCCTCCTAAGAAGTTGGGACTACAGGTGTGCACCACCATGCCTAGTTAATTTTTTCATTTTTTGTAGAAAGGGTATCTCACTGTGCTGCCAGGGCTGGTCTTGAACTCCTGGGATCAAGTGATCCTCCCACATCAGCCTCTGAAAGTGCTGGGATTATAGATGTGAGATACCACACCCACCCACAAGTTTAGTTTCTATTTCAATAGCCTCCAGTTATTAGCCACTAGAGACTTAACTTCCTTGAGTTAGGATCCTTACCAATCTTTGAGCACCCACCATGCAACTGCTATATGTAGCAATGGAGATGTACAAAACAATCAAAGCAAACAAAAAAAAAAGGTATTTCTCTACCACTGCAGAGCTCCACATAGAAAGAATACTAAATATTGGCTGGGCATGGTGGCTCACACCTGTAATCCCAGCACTCTGGGAGGCTGAAGTGAGTGGATCACGAGGTCAGGAGTTCAAGACCAGCCTAGCCAAGATGGTGAAACCCCATCTCTACTAAAAATACAAAAAAAAAAAATTTAGCCGGATGTTGGCGGGCACCTGTAATCCCAGCTACTCAGGAGGCCGAGGCAGAGAATTGCTTGAACTGGAGAGGTGGAGGTTGCAGTGAGCCGGGGTCGCACCACTGCACTCCAACCTGGGCAACAGAGCAGGACTCAGTCGAAAGAAAAAGGAAGAGAGAGAGAAAGGAAGGAAGGAAGGAAGGAAGGAAGGAAGGAAGGAAGGAAGGAAGGAGGGAGGGAAGGAAGGAAACTAAATATTAATACTAAATAATAAGATATAATCACTTTTTAAATTCAAGTACTTACCAAGTACTAAATAATATATATTTAATCACTTTTGTTTATAAAATACTTTTACATATTTCTTACAGTATATGTTTAACATTTTGGAAGAAAAAGCGTTTTCCTGGCATGAGATATACTATACATTCAACACTTCCTTACACATCTTACCTTTCTGCAACACTTTTTTTTTCTGCTTTGGAACAGCATCTCCACAGAACACACAGTTTCCTGTGAATGAAAAACCATCTGTTCTTGCCACAACAGACAACAGATGAAGCGTGGCATTACAGGAGCAGCTACTTCCTGCCTTTGGTTCTTTGGCTGGGGCACAGGCAGCCAAGAAAGTAGTCACAGGGAAAAATCCCGGGGGTAGTCCCAGGTTCTCTGCCACCGCCACCTCCCGCCTCCATGGGGCCCTCCTTCCCGATCTCTCCTCCTCCCAAGCTACCTCCGCCTCCTACCTTTCTACTTCTTTGATCCTTTCTGTAGCCCACCGGTCTTGGGGTCTAGGATATGTGAATCTCCCAATGTCTCTCTCGATTTTTAAGAGTGAAAGAGACTAGCTCAAGTTAGGGTTTTGCTACATACAGTCAATATCAATAATTTGTGTAGCTGGTGTAAATGCCAATCTAAAAATAATCCATGCATTTCTTAAATGACTTATTTCCTTTCTTTCTCTCATACAAAAATGACAGTGAGCTTGCAATCTATCATGAAATAACCTTTTTCTTCTTTAGAATTTCAAAAGGGAAGTGTTGGGGAACTAGGTTCCCATCACTGGTAGAGTCGGTTTTGAGCCTTTACTGGTAAATTGCATATCTTTAGTGAAGGATTCTGGGAACTGTCAAGATTAATGTTAGCTAATTATGGTGGTGGCAGACAAGGATGAAGGTGCTTGAAAAATAGTAGTTTGGCCAGTGTGGTGGCTCACGCCTGTAATCCCAACACTTTAGGAGGCTGAGGAGGGCAGATCATGAGGTCAAGAAATCGAGACCATCCTAGCCAACATGGTGAAACCCCTCTCTACTAAAAACACAAAACTTAGCTGGGCATGGTGGCGTCTGCCTATAGTCTCAGCTACTCCGGAGGCTGAGGCAGGAGAATCACCTGAACCTGGAAGGCAGAGGTGGCAGTGAGCCGAGATCACGCCACCACACTCCAGTCGGGCATCAAAGCAAAACTCCACCTCCAAAAAGAAAAACAGTAGCTCATTTAAAATGAAAATATCATGTGACACAATTAGAGATGACAGTTTTAAAGCAAAAGCTGTATTAATGAAGAACACGATCTTGAAGGCAAAAATATGGCTATTTCTTTGGAGGGAAATTTGAACCCAGAACTACAAAAACTTCCTGTTTCTTTTACTAAAAGTGCTTGAGACTCACATTAAATCTTTTAAGGATGAGAAATTTTATAAATGAAGTATATAGGGAATAGCACTTTCCATTTCTTCCACCCCAGGCTGAAATAAAGCCTTCTCTCTTCCTGGTCAATGGAAAAGTCAAGCCCAAAGTCCCTTGCTTTGGTCCTCCAGATGCCCCCGAAATTTCAGCGGCAACTGCGTGTCAGCAGAGGCAGAAGTTCACACAGACATCCCCCTCATGCTCCTCGAGGTTTCCCCGAACCACTCTGCCCACGCTCTCCGGGACTCTGCATCCTGGTTCTTTCTCATATTTTACTGTGTCTCCATCCACACTACCCCCACAGAAGCCTGGACTCAAAAGCAATTCAGCAAAATAATGATTATTTTATTTTTTGTATTTTGATTGCTATATCATAGTTGTACATACTTTTGGGCTACATGTGGTATTTTGATACATGTATACAAAATATACAGTGCACATTACACATATACAACGAATAATGATCAAAGCAGGGTAATCACCTCAAAGATTTATCTTTTCTTTTTGTTGGGAACATTACAGTTCTCTTCCAGCTGTTTTCAAATGTACAATAAATTATAATTTCCCTATTATACTATCCAATACTAGAACTAATTCCTTCTATCAAACTGTATTTTTTCTATCAAACTGTATTTTATTTTTATATTCATTAACCAACATCTCTTCATCTCTTCGTTTTCCACTACCCTTCCTAACCTCTGGTAACCACTATTTTACTCTCTGTCAGTCTCTCTTTTTTTTTTTTTTTTTTTTGAGACAGAGTCTCTCCCACTGTTGCCCAGGCTGCAGTACAGTGGTGCGATCTCGGCTCACTGCACCTTGGCTTCCTGGGTTCAAACGATTCTTGTGCCTCAGCCTCCCGAGCAGCTGGGATTACAGGCACATGCCACCACATCCAGGTAATTTTTTGTGTTTTTAGTAAAGATGGGGTTTCACCATGTTGGCCAGAATGGTCTTGAACTCCTGACCTTAGCCTCCCAAAGTGCTGGGATTACAGGTGTGAACACCACGCTTGGCCCATATTTTACTCTCTACCTCCACGAGATCAATATTTTTAGCTCCCACATATGAATGAGAGCATGCAATATTTGTCTTTCTGTGCCCATCTTATTTCACTTAACATAATGACCTCTAGTTCCAACAAGTAACTGCTGTCAGTTGCTGCAAATGACAGGATAGCATTCTTTTTATAGCCAAATAATATTCCATTATGTGTGTGTATATGTATGTATATACTATATATATACATGATTTGCATTTTCTTTATCCATTCTTCTGTTGATGGACACGTAAGTTGATTTTATATCTTGACTTTTGTGAATAGTACTGCAATAAACATAGAAGTGAAGACATCCCTTTCTTTTGGATATATATCCAGCAGTAGGATTGCTGGATCATATGGCGGTTCTATTTTTATTTTTTAGGGACTTCCATACTGTTTTCCATAACAGGTACACTGCTTTTTGTTCCTACCAAGAGAATACAAGCATCCCTCTTTTTCCACATTCTTGCCAGCATTCGTTCTTTTTTCTCTTTTTTATAACAGCCATTTTGACTGTGATGTGATATGTCCTTACGATTTTGACTTGCATTTCCCTGGCAATTAGTGATGTTGAGTATTTTTTGCATATACTCATTGGCCATTTGTATGTAATAATAATTATTTTAAAGTTACTTTTATTATCTTTATTTTAAAATTTTAATTAAAATGATAATGTGTATTCCTTAGATTCTAGATGCTTATTTTCTACGCTGTAAACACAAGCAACTTTGCAAACACGTGCATTTACATAGTGAATAAGAAGAAGCCAGAAAATAAGAATTAAAATAATTTGTATTGCACATAGTTGGTGTTTCATTCATAAATACCCCTTACAAAGATTTATGACTCAAAAACAAGACAAAGTACTTCCATGGGTTGACATAGGGCTGTGAACAGTTCTTTGAACATAAAAGAAGCTGGACACATAGGTCATTTTCCACTCCGGTGCTCGTTCCGGTCCATCAGATTGTTCTCTTCCAGGCCAATAAGTATTTTCTAAAGTCTTCTTAGAGTCCAGCTTCTAGATATTTATTCCTTCCTTTCCCTGCATCATTCCAGCCAGAGCTCCCCTTTGTGTTCATGCAATTAATTTCCTCTGAGTCAAAGGCCTCCTGTACTCTCACTCATTCAGAGAACAAATGTGTATTCTAGATCCTACGAGAAATAAGTTTCTTAGGAATTCAATTTTATTTCATAACAAGCTGAAAGATCCTGTCTTTTTGTTTCAAGTGTATTACTTTTTCTAATTTCCTCAAACTTAGATATTTCCCTTTTTAGTTCTTTCTGAGCTTAAGCATCTTAGAACTATGCTTTCTTTTGAATCACAGCACTACCATTAGCTCAGAGAAAAAATCTAATTCTCAGGCATGATTGCAACAAAATCAGACCCAATATTGAAGATTCATGTTTGCTGTGTGTTTTACTGTCATAAAAGATCGAAATTCTGTGAACTCTCTTGATAAAACTTTCCAATTTCTTAACTCTTTCTTGATGACGTTCTCTTAAAGGACAACCTTGAAATTCTCAACATTCAGTTAAGCCCATTTCCTTCCTACTAACAATACTAACAGTATTCAATATTGTGGCACGTAAGTAATGCAGTAGTTCTGACAGACTAATTTATATTTGCCTTATTAAGAGTCTTTGTTGTTTTTGCTCCCCAACTTAAACTTTTTTATTTTCCCCCAACCTATACAAATAAGAGTGTGAATTATATGTGAAATAGCTGAAGCTCCACTTCTATTATGAAATAGACAGTGTCCCAAATTATCTTTTTTCAAACATTTTCAATAGCACCAGCCAGCGATAGCAATCCGAATACTCCAGAGAGAATAGGACCAAAACCCACAATGAGCCCCGTGGACTAGGACAGCAAACAGAAAAAAGAGAACACCAAAAAGCCCTTGCTCCCCTCCGCGGGCCCCTTTTGTGCGGTTCTTGCCAACGCAGCAGCCCTCGCGCTATATAGCCCCGCCGCGCGCCGCCCCACCCGCTCAGACACGCCGCGCGCCCAGCCAGCCATGGGGAAGGTGAGCCCAGCCCGCGCCCGGAGCCCCAGGAGCTCCCTGCATCGCGGGGACCGGAGAATGGGGCGGGGGCAGTCCTGTGAGCCCTCGCCTTGCCTCACCTTGCCTTGTAGATCACCCTCTACGAGGACCGGGGCTTCCAGGGCCGCCACTACGAATGCAGCAGCGATCACTCCAACCTGCAGCCCTACTTGAGCCGCTGCAACTCGGTGCGCGTGGACAGCGGCTGCTGGATGCTCTATGAGCAGCCCAACTACTCAGGCCTCCAATACTTCCTGCGCCCCGGCGACTATGCCAACCACCAGCAGTGGATGGGCCTCAGCGACTCTGTCCGCTCCTGCCGCCTCATTCCCCACGTGAGTGCAGCCTCAAGTCAGGACCGAGGCCCTCAGGACACTCACTGGATGATTTCAAGCAAAAGCTGAACATTAGAAGTAGTGATGATTCACAATAACTGGGAGTGGATAAAAGATGAACTATAGTGGATTAAATCAATAGAGTTTGTGCCCCACAAAATCAAAGTGTTACCCAGATACCAATGAATCACAATTAATCCACAAACACTTATTGAGTAAGAATGTGTCACCCGACCTAGGGGTTGTATAAGACTTAACTCCTATTCTGGAATCATTTAGAATGGAGTCGTAGAAAAACCGCTACTACCTAATAGAATAATAACTGCTAGAGAGTGAGGCAGTCAATGGAGAGCAATACAGATATTTTACACATGTGCCACATATATCCCATATGCGTGTTAGAACACTACAGTTTAGGAAAAATTCGTCCTTGGACTTACTGATTTTTTTCCCTATTTTTCCTCATTGTATTCACAAATTATTGACTTAGAATTAATTGTTGTTTAATATATTATCTTATTAAAATATTTAATATTTTAATATATTTTAAATAGGCTAATATATTTCATTTATATCATATTTAAAATACTTTATATTTTAATATATTTAATGAATATAATTTAGGATTTATTTAAAAAGTATTCATTCAATGTATTTATATAACATATAAATTATATTTTAAATATAGTTAATATATTTTAAATATATTTTATTTGCATTATATTTATTTATAGTTTTTATTTTATTTTATTTTATTTATTTATTTTTGAGACAGAGTCTCACTCACTCTGACGCTCAGGCTGGAATCAGTGGCACTATTTCGGCTAACTGTAAGCTCGGCCTCCCAGGTTCAAATGATTCTCCTCTCTTAGTCTCCCGTGTTGCTGGGGTTACAGGAGCACACCAGCACACACAGTTAATCTTCGTATTTTTATTTTATTGCATTTTATTATTTATTATTAACTTTTTTGACGATGTCTCTCTCTGTCCCCCAGGTTGGAGTGCAGTGGCATGATGTTGGCTCACTGCAACCTCTACGTCCAGAGTCCACTCGATTCTTGTCCGAGTAGCTGGGACAGGCGCATGCCACCAAGACAGGCTAATTTTTTCTTTCTTTCTTTCTTTCTTTTTTTTTTTTTTTTTTTTTGAGAGGAAGTCTTGCTCTGTCACCAGGCTGGAGTGCAGTGGCGCAATCTCGGCTCACTGCAACCTTCACCTCCCGGGTTCAAGCGATTCTCCTGCCTCAGCCTCCCGGGTAGCTGGGACTACAGGAACGCAACACCATGCCCCGCTAATTTTTTGTATTTTTAGTAGAGATAGGGTTTCAACATGTTAGCCAGAATGGTCTCGATCTCCTGACCTCGTGATCCACCCACCTTGGCCTCCCAAAGTGCTAGGATTACACGCGTGAGCCACCGTGCCTGACCCCAACGCCTGGCTAATTTTTGAATTTTTAGCACAAAGGAGGTTTCACCATATTGGTCAAGCTGGTTCAAACTCCTGACCTCAAGTAACCCACCTACCTCTGCTTCCCAAAGTGCTGTGACTACAGGCATGAGCCACTGCACCAGCCCTTATATCTATGTATTTTATAAATATAAAATACTTATATTTTAAATATATTTTATGTATATTTTAAGTAATTTTTAAATAAAAAATCATTTTTGAATAGATATGATTTTAATTTATACTTATAAAATATAATTTTAATATAATTTTTAAAATATAATTATTTTTAAATAAAACAATCTTTTTTCTTTTTCTTTTTCTTTTTTCTTTTTTAAAATATAATTTTATACATTTTATAATATATTTTAAATACAGTATATAATTAAATATATATTAGATATCATTATGTATATTAAAATACATAATTTAATTTTTTATAATGTAATGTTTATTTTAGTATTAAAACATCTCTTCAAAATGGCATACAATCGTGATAAGCTGTTACAGATTTGGGTTTGTGTGTGGTACAGGATAATAAGCATGAGAGTCAGCTCATCCTGAGAAATAGCGGAATATATTAAGGCTATTTCTTTCTCAATTTCTTTATAACACTTTATAATCTTGACAAGATACTGAATCTCTGTCTTCAGTAATGAGGAGTTTATAAATATTCAGAGTTAATTAAATTTTACCATGTATTTCAAAACGGCTTTGAGCAGGTCCGCACCAAGCTGGACTGCCTAACAATGGATTGGAATCATTTCACAGTTGCTTTTCTCCTCTTTTCATTTCTGGGTCTGCCAGGCTGGCTCTCACAGGATAAGACTCTATGAGAGCGAGGACTACAGAGGCCAGACGATAGAGTTCACTGAGGACTGCACCTCTCTTCAGGACCGCTTCCACTTCAATGAAATCCACTCCCTTAACGTGCTAGAGGGCTCCTGGGTCCTCTACGAGCTGCCCAACTACCGAGGACGGCAGTACCTGCTGAGGCCAGGGGACTACAAGCAGCACCAGGACTGGGGATCTGTGAATGCCAGAGTGGGCTCTCTGAGGAGAGTCATAGATTTCTATTGAAATATGTACTCCTTCGTCGTTTCTCAGTCGGGAAACTGATAAAATATTTTCTGTGTGTTCCTGGCACTGATTGCTGGTGTCTTTATTCTGCCCTATTCTATCTTATTTTATTTACACATGAGGCAAATGGCAACCAAGATGTGTAATACATAGATAACAAAGGAAATTCTCACAACAGAAAGACATCTTCATATTATTATTATTATTATTTAAAGACGGGGTTTCACCATGTTGGTCAGGTGGGTCTCGAACTCCTGACTTCAGGTGATCCGCCCACCTCAGCCTCCCAAAGTGCTGAGATTACAGGCGTGAGCCACAGCACCCGACCAGATGTCTTCATATTAAGCAGAACTTAACAGTTTGCCAAAGTTTCACGATACATTATCTCATTTGATTCTCCGGCCTTTAAACAGCTTGTTGCTTCAAACCAGATTATCAGAAATCTGTTTAGATTTCAGTTTTTCTCTGAGGAGGGAGGACCTGAAAACGTAGGTTCAGATAGTGTAACCCACTTTTTCAATCAGGGATTCTGAACCTGGGTACCATAATGTGCATCAATTTTTGAATTCTCTAAAATTGTATGCAAGAGTTGAGTTCGCAAATCTCTGTCTGACTCCTTTACCTCAGAGGTGGCCATGTGACCTTCTGGTCATCAAATTGTAAGCGGAAAAATGATGATAGTGAGGGAGAAGAGATGATTCTGGAAAAACTTTTTCTTTTTTGAGACTGAGTTTTACTCTTGTGGTCCAGACTGGAATGCAGTGGCGAGATCTCAACTCACTGCGAGCTCCGCCTCCCGTGTTCAAGCGATTCTCCTGCCTCAGCCTCCTAAGTAGCTGGGATTACCACCGCACCTGGCTAATTTTTGTATGTTTAGTGGAGATGGGATTTCACCATGTTGGGCAGGCTGGTCTCGAACTCCTGATCTCAGGTAATCCACCTGCCTGAGCCTCCCAAAGTGCTGGTATTACAGGCGTGAGTCACTGCACCCAGCCAAAATTTTGCTTTTCTAATGAAAGGGAGCAGATGCCCCTGGTGCCACAGTTCCCTTTCATTTCTTACGCTCAAGAAATAACAGTGTATGTGAGAAAAAGGCCAGGAGAATTTCAGAGATGATGGCCTTGATGTGGCTGAGCCCCTGGACCATGCTAACAACCTTTTACCTTCAGACTTCTTGCAAAGGCAGTCAAATAAACCACATTTTGTTGAAGCGGCTGTATCTGGGTGTTCTGCTATCTGCAGTTCAACACACATTTCTGGCTGATGTGGAGTATATGTGAATTTTCCTCAGGTAACTGTATAGAATTTTATTTAGAGACATTTCTAATTTACAAAAAAAAAGAGAGAGAGAAAGAAAAGACGGGGGCTAAATGATGAGAACACCTGGACACAAAGAAGGGAACAACAGACACTGGACCTATTTGAGGGTGGAGGATGGGAGGAGGAAGAGAACCAGAAGTAACAATTGGGCACTAGGCTTAGTACTCAGATGACAAAATAATCTGTACAACCAACCCCAGTGACACAAGTTTATCTGCATAACAAACATGCACATGTACCCCTGAGCCTAAAATAAAAGTTGAAAAAAAAAGGGGGAGGAGGAGAGAGAAAGAAAGGGAGGGAGGGGCAGAAAGAGGGGCCATTAAAGAACATTGTAGTTGTATATAAGATGGTTAACACATTTTATTTTATTTATATATTTATTTACTTTTTGAGATGGAGTCTTGCTCTGTCGCCAGGCTGGAGTACAGTGGCATGATCTCGGCTCACCATGACCTCCGACTCCCTAGTTCAAGCGACTCTGCTGCCTCAGCCTCCCAAGTAGCTGGGATTACAGGCACGCATTACCACACCAAGCTAATTTTTGTATTTTTAGTAGAGATGAGGTTTCACATTGTTGGCAGGATGGTTTTGATCTCCAGACCTCAGGTGATCCGCCTGCCTCACCCTCCCAAAGTGCTGGGATTACAGGCGTGAGCCACTGTGCCCGACCTAACATATTTTGAATCCGTAGATCATCTAACCTAGATAACTCATTTTATGTACGGTAAACTAAGGTCTAACTCTAATGTCACACTCAATAATGAAGGTGGAATCAGAACTTAGAATGACAGCTCAGAAACTGCTGGTTTTCTATTATAAAATCTATTATGAAATCTTATCAAAGTGATGGCAACATTAGCTCATAGATTCTTACCATGAGATAATTGCAAACAACCAACCAGGAATTGAATTTAGAATATTGAATAATCCAAAGCTGTTTTCTCTCTGAACACACACGTGGGCACACACACATGCACACACACACACACACACAGAGTTATATATATTTATATAACCTCATGCAATATACATATGTATGAGTTAGTATACTACATATAAGGCTGTCCCACAGTATCTTCCCTTATATTGGTTCTTTTCCTACCTCTTATTCTGTCTTATTTGTACTCTCATTGCTAGAAGTTTAGAAAGGAGGAGTCACTATGTAAGTGCTTAGAGACTACTCTGATGCCATTTCCCTGATTAAAAACCTTTGATGTTCCTCCACTTCCCACAGGAAAAAATTCAAATTCCTGAGAACCCGATCCCCAGCCTGACTACCTCATCTCCTATTTCCTGACCTCAGCTGTCCTTCCTTCCCATCTCATCTGAGTCCTCCAAGCACAGCAAACACTTTCACATCTCTGCCCTAACTTTTCCTCACTAGGATTTCTCTTGGGTACCTTCTTCCCTTGTGAGTTACTCAACCTTTAACCAGATCAAAACTCACCCTAATCCCACAGCCAGAAATGGATCTGACTTAGAATGCTTTAGACTGAAAGTAGCAACAAATTTATATCAAATAGGTAAGCAAGTTGAAAATCTACTAGCTCACATGACAGGAAGTCCTCGTAGCACAGGTTTAGGGATAGTTGATTCAGCAGCTCAACAACATCATCAGGGCCCCAGGTTTTGTCTGACTCCCACAGTATTTAGCATTTGCATCATCCTAAAGCTGGTGTGTCCCTGGTAATCACAGGATATCTATTAGCTGCAACGGGGACAATATACAAGAAAGGTTGAGTGAAGAAACGCAAAAGCAGTCTTTGCCTCTAGTGCAATTGTGTCCAGAGCACAAATTCCCAGGATTGAAGAGGACTTTAAAATATTATCTGATTCTTCAGTGTGAGCTTTGGTGTTATAGAGAAATCAGAATGAACTGAATAAAAGGAGAAAGAAGGATAAAGTCCAAGGAGGGAAGGGTACAAACAGAAAAAAACAAATTTTAAGATGTCAATTACATTGAATATTCTTTTATTTCTCTTTAAGAACATTGATGTAAGAGGACTATAAGATTTTTTTTTTTTTTTTTTTTTTTTTTTGAGATGGAGAGGACAACGGCTAAAGAGTGCAGTGGTGTGATCTCGGCTCACTGCAACCTCTGTCTCCTGGGTACAAGTGATTCTCCTGCCTCAGCCTCCCAAGTAGCTGGGATTACAGGCACATGCCACCACGCCCGGCTAATTTTTGTATATTTAGTTAGAGATGAGGTTTCACCATTTTGGCCAGGCTGGTCTTGAACTCCTGACCTCAAGTGATCCACCTGCCTCCACCTCCCAAAGTACTGTGATTACAGGTGTGAGCCACCACGCTCGGCTGACTACAAGAAATGTAAAGTAAATTTTGTTTGGACACTCTTTAACTCCTTTTTAATCCATGGAATTCACCCTGTCTTGGGAGGCAATTCAGATGGTACCAACTATTAGCAAACATTTACACTTCTTCAGTCCTTTGTGATAATGAGGAGTTGAATGTCACAAGAACAGCAGAGGAACAAATATGAACTAACTTTTGAGCCTAATTCTAGGAACCTATCCTAAGAAACAAATTCTAAACATGAAAAAAAATGTTATACACAAACTATTCACTCAATCTTTATTATAATAAAACAAATGAAAACCGATAATTTTCTAATAATAGAGGAATGATAAGTACATAACAGCACATGTACTTAATGAATGTTTTGGTGTTTTTTAAAGAATTATTTATGAAGCAGTAAGCAGAAAAGGTATTTGATGTAATGCTCACTGAATTTAAAAGATTCAAAATTTTAACTGCTTCCTAAACATCCCTCCTCCCCAGCTTTATTTTTTGTCTTTTTTTTTTTTTTTTTTTTTTGAGTCAGGATCTGGCTCTATCTCCCAGGCTAGAGTGTAGTGGTGCGATCTTGGCTCACTGCAACCCCTGCCTCCTGGGCTGAAATGATCCTCCCACTTTAGCCTCCGGAGTAGCTGGAACCACGAGCGTGCACCACCACGCCCAGCTAATTTTTGTATTTTTGGTAGAGATGGTTTCACCATGTTGTTCAGGCTGGTCTCAAACTCCTCGGCTCAAGCACCTCTCCTGCCTTGGCCTCCCAAAGTGCTGGGATTACAGGTGTGAGTCACTACGACAGGCCAACATCACATTTTTTCACCAAAGCATAACAATTTTAACAATAGTTTAAAAATGAGCATCCATTACTCTCTTTGTTCTGACTTTAAACTAAAACATTTTTATCACAAAAATGTTGAAAGATAAAGAAAAGTTGTAAAGAAAGTTTAATAAAAATTACCCCTAATTACATTCTTTATGGAAATAAACACAGAAAAAGTACAGAATAATCCAATTTTGGTTCACATGATTTTAGGCATATATATAACTGATTTATAAGGTTTTAAATGTTTTGTAACCTACTTTGTTAACTTCCTTCTTTCTTTCAGTTTTTATTTTTATACAGTTTTAGACTTGCAGAAATTTGTCAGAAAAGTACAAAGAATTCTTACATACCCCTCATCCAGATTTCCCAAATATTAACATCTTACCACATTTGGACATTTGGGAAATCTTATTCCTCTCTCTCTTTCTCTTTCTCTCTCTCTCTCTTTCTCTCTCTCTCTCTTTCTCTCTCTTCTTACACACACACATTTCTTTCCTAAACCTTTGAGAACCAGTTGCAGACATGATGACTCTCTTATCCATATGTACTGAGAACATTTTCCTTTTTTTTTCTTTTGAGATGGAATCTCACTCTGTCACCAGGCTGGAGAGCAGTGGTGTGATCTCGGCTCACTGCAGCATCTGCCTCCTGGGTTCAAGTGAATCTCCTGACTCAACCTCCTGAGTAGCTGCGACTACAGGTACATGCCACCATGCCCAGCTAATTTTTTTTTTCTTTCTTTCTTTCTTTTTTTCTTTTCTTTTTTTTTTTTTTTGTATTTTTAGTAGAGACAGTGTTTCACCATGTTGGCTAAGATAGTCTCCATCTCTTGACCTCGTGATCTGCCCAACTCAGCCTAACCAAAGTGCTGGGATTACAGGCATGAGCCACCGCGCCTGGCTGAGAACATTTTCTTACAATCACAGTACAATCATCAAAATCAAGAAATTAGTAGATAAAATATTTTTCCCTTATTGCTCATGGAATAATTTTTATGTTGTAGTAAAAAATCTAATATTTCCATATAAAAATATACTGTATTTATATATATAAATATATAGAGTAGTAAAATTTGCCATTGTAAACATTTTAAGTGTGCAATTCAGGGACATAAAGTACATTTACATTATTGTGCAATCATCAGTACTATCTGTCTCCACAGTTTTTTCATCTTCCCAAACTGAAACTCTGTAGCCATTAAACTAAACAACAGCTCACCAAACCTACCTCCCCTAGTCCCTGGTAATCACTATTCCACTTCCTGTCTTCACACTTCTGACTATTCTAGGTACCTCAAATAAACGGAATCATACAATATTTGTTCTTCTGTGTCTGATTTATTTCCCTTCACATGTTTTTAAGGTTCATCCATATGGTATGTGTCAGCATTCTTTATTAGAAATAAGGAACCTCCAACTATGTTTTTTGCAAGACTAATTTGTTTATTTGGGGTCCCTTGAGATTCCAAATTAATTTTAGGATACATTTTTTCATTTCTGCATGAGAAAATCATTGAGATCTGATAGATATTGCATTAAATCTGTAGATTGCTTTGAGTAGTACTGACATCTTAACAATGTTGTCTTCCAATTCATTAACATAGGATATGTTTTCCATTTATTCTTTAATTTCTTTCAATATTTTATAATTTTAGGAGTATAATATACTAGGTTTTTTTTTTAACTTGACATATAGTAAGCATTTTCCATTTCCTTAAATAAATTCTTTGACAACATGATTTTTGGTAGCTTCATAGCATCTTGTCAAACAGGTGTTCCATGATTTATTTAATCAATGCCCTATTCTGGACATTTTATTTGTATCCAATTTTCTATATTATAAACACCATTCTGATAAAATATCACTGTGCCTAATCTTTGTATGCACCTTTATTTCCTTTAGACAAATTCCTAGAAATGAAAATATTAGATCACAGGTGTGAGAATTAGGAGTTTTTAAATATACATCAACAGTGCTACTTTTTTCTTTTCTTTTCTTTTTTGAGACAGAGTCTCATTCTGTTGCCAGGCTGGAGTGCAGTGGCACGATCTCGGCTCACTGTAACCTCCGCTCCCGGGCTCAAACAATTTTCCTGCTGCAGCCTCCCAGGTAGCTGGGACTACAGGTGCGTGCCACCACACCCAGCTAATTTTTGTATTTTTAGTAGAGACAGGGTTTCACCAAGTTGGCCAGGATGGTCTGGATCTCTTGACCTCGAGATCCGCCTACCATGGCCTCCCAAAGTGCTGGGATTACAGGCGTGAGCCACTACGCCCGGCCAACAGTGCTACTTTTTATACAAAACTATGGCTTAAAATCTTTTCTTCTTTCTGCTGATTTATAGTTTCTAATTTTCCACAAAAGTTATAATTTTTAAAAGAGAAAGATGTAAACGAGGCTTATCAAACCTTACAGATCATGTAAAATTTGTCCTGAGAAAACTATTGTTTAATATTAGACTTGGATAGCAAGAATCTAAGGAAAGAGATTGGGTGCACCAAAGTTATTGTAAATCAGGGGTTCTTAGTGGGGGATACGGGCGGATTTGCTTCCCAGGAAACTTTTGGCAATGTCTGCAGACAGTTCTGTTTGTCACAACGGGCGAGTAAGCTACTGGTACCCAGCTGGAAGGGGCCAGGATGCTGCTAACTGTCCTGCAAAGCACAGGACAGACTCCCCACCCAGCAGATAATTTTTTGGCCCCAAATGTCAAAATAGTGCTGCAGTTGAGAAACCCCGCTGTGAAGAGAATGGAGGCCAGGTGCGGTGGCTCACGCCTGTGATCCCACCAGTTTGGGAGGCCGAGGCGGGCCGACCACCTGAGGTCAGGAGTTCAAGACCAGCCTGGTGAAGATGGTGAAACTGTGTCTCTACTAAAAATACAAAAAATTAGCTGGGTGTGGTGGCAGGTGCCTGTAATCCCAGTTACTTGGGAGGCTGAGGCAGGAGAATTGCTTAAACCCAGGAGGTGAAGGTTGCAGTGAGCCGAGATTGTGCCATTGCACTCGAGCCTGGGCATCAAGAGCAAAACCCCATCTCAAAAAAAAAAAAAAGAGAGAGAGAGCGAATGAGAGAAAGGAACACCAGGTGGTGCTGTAGGTCTCAGCAAAAGGAAGGAAGATTCCAGCCCTAGAGTCAGAGCCTTAACTGGAGAGCCACCAGGATTTTGTCCCAGGGTGAAGAAGGCAGAATCTTTGCAAGATTGTAGAATTTTCAGTGTGTTATATTTTCATGTTAACTTGCATTTGTCAGCAGCTAGAACCAACTAAGCTTGACCTTTAGTTAGCAAATATGTTAGTGAAATAGAAAGTTAGCAGTGTAATAATCGCCAGTGGGTCACTTCATGAATTCCAAAGTTGTGGGTTTCATTGCCTGTGCTGAGGCAGGCTCGGTGCTGACGCTGAAGACCTCCCTGGTTCCACCCAGGCTCCAGGTTTCAGAGCTGAGGCCAGGTACCCAAACAGGGCTTCCTCAAGCCCAACCCCGGGCATCCAACCTCCTGTATTAGTTATCTGATACCCTGCGTATCAGCAGGTAGGATCACAGAGAGGTTCTCTTAGAGGAGAATCACATCCTACTGTAAACACCCCAGGAGAAGGGAAGTTCATCCTCGAGTTTCACATTTCCCCACCAAGAAGACTCTGTAATCTAAACACATCACGCTGTAGTCCATTTTGACCCTCCACTTAGTCACTATTCTGCGTTGATGCTCAAACTGAACTTGTAAAAGGTAAATAAAATATTTCATTACAATTATTAACTCTTAAGCACTTGCTCAATTCCAATTTCCCAAATAGGCTTTATGTAAAAGCCCGAATGGCACTGACAGTTTTAACCAGATCATCAATTCGAAAGCTTTAGAGAGTCTAAAAGAAAACATACAATAAATTCCGCACCCCCACCCCCACCCCCACAGTAATTATATAGAACAGAGAGAGAGAGGGAAAAAATGCCCTTGCTCCACTCCGCGGGCCCCTTTTGTGCGCTTCTTGCCAACGCAGCAGCCCCAGCCCTCCCCCATATAGCACCGCCTCGCGCCGCCCCACCCGCTCAGCCCCGCCGCGCGCCCAGCCACCCATGGGGAAGGTGAGCCCAGCCCGCGCCCCGAGACCCCGGAGCTCCCTGCATCGCGGGGACCTGAGATTGGGGCGGGAGCAGGCCTGTGAGCCCTCGCCTTGCCTCGCCTTGCCTTGCAGATCACCCTGTACGAGGGCCGAGCCTTCCAGAGCCGCCACTGCGAATGCAACAGCGACCACCCCAACCTACAGACCTACTTGAGCCGCTGCAACTCGGTGCGCGTGGACAGCGGCTGCTGGATGCTCTAAGAGCAGCCCAACTACTCGGGCCCCCAGTACTTCCTGCGCCGCGGCGACTATGCCAACCACCAGCAGTGGATGGGCCTCAGCGACTTGGTCCCCTCCTGCCGCCTCATCCCCCACGTGAGTGCAGTCCCTTCGCGTCCCTTCCGTGCCCTTAAGTCCACAGGATAGGCGATGGGATGGGATGGCAGCTTTCTCTTTTCTGGCTCTAACTATGTTCTCTTTTCCTTTATTAACATCCGTAAGGCTTCCTCCCACGGAAAACGTGTGTGATGCAGTGCTTTCAATTGGACATTTTATTTGTTTTGCTAAAGTCAAATTCATCTCCACTGGGAATAAACTGTGCATGGCATTAGCTCAGAGTGTCTATGCCACAGGTGACAGATGAGCAACAGATTGATTCCTTGCTCTCAGGTGGCCACAGGCTAAGTGGCTATTTCTTACTTCATCTGTAAAAACAGGGCTGATAAGAGTAGTTCCTTTCTAAGGCTGCAGTGAGGGTGGAAAGAGGGCACCTGGCACAGGCCAACCCCTAAGTATTAACTATTGTTATGAACATCAAGGGCCTCTCAAGTCCTGCCTTCTGATTAAAACCAGTAAAAAACACTGAGATTCCAACAGCTCCTGTGGGGCCCACTGTTAACCCAGATGAAGCCCCAGCAGCCTGGAATTTCACAGTTAGGGATTCTCTAAGTTGACTGTGACAGAGTCCTGGGCACATGCACCACTTTTGTGAAGTTTGACATCACCTCACAGGGTTTAATAGCTCGACAGGGACCCAGTCTGCCATTAGGACCCTAAAAACTTAGATTTCCAATTTCAGGTTTCAACTCTTCTAATTACAGACTGTAAGATCCATTTTATTAGTAGTCATTTAAAGCTCAAAAAGAATTGCTCATGAGAATTCTCCCTAAAGAATATACATATATATATATATATATATATATATATATATATATATATATGAGCTGTTGTGCCCAGCCCCTAAAGAATATTTTAATGTAGAAGAAGAAAAACATTGAGAAAATGGAAAGGAACAAACAAATGAAGGAACAACAAGTGCTCAAAACAAGAGATATGGCCAGGTGCAGTGGTTCATGCCTGTAACCCCAGCACTTTGGGAAGCCAAGGCAGGCAGATCACCTGAGGTCAGGAGTTCAAGACCAGCCTGGCCAACATGGTGAAACCCCATCTCTACTTAAAAAAATTAGTTGGGTGTGATGGCACGCACCTATAGTCCCAGCTACTCTAGAGACTGAAGCAGGAGAATCGCTTGAACCTGGGAGGCAGACATTGCAGTGAGCTGAGATCTTGCCACTGCACTCCAGCCTGGGCAACACAGTGAGACTCCATCTCAAAAAAAAAAAAAAAAAAAACCAAGAGACAGGAATAGCTCAGGACAAACAGCCTAAGTTTCCATTTTTCTGACGGTTTCACACTCTTGAACCTGTATCAGCCTCCTTCATGATCTTTCTTTTAGACAAGGTTCTCTCTGTCACCAAAGCTGGCTTGAGTGGTGTGATCATAGTTCACTTCAGCCTCAAACTCCTGGGCTCAAGTGATCCTCCCACCTCAGCCTCCTAAGTAGCTGGGACCACAGGTGCACACCACATGCCCAACTGCGTATATATACATCTATAGATAGAAAGAAAGAAAGATAGATAGATAGATAGATAGATAGATAGATAGATAGATAGATGATAGATGATAGATTTTTTTTCCTTGTAGAGGCAGGGTCTCACTGTGCACTGTGTCGTCCATGCTGGTCTTGAACTCGTGGGTTGAAGCAATCCTTCCACCTTGGCCTTCCAAAGTGATGGGATTACAGGCACGAACCACCATTCCCAGCTGCTCCTTCATGATCTTGAACTTCCATTTTTGGTTATTACCTAAAACTGATTTGTGGCCAGGCACGGTCACTCAAGCCTGTAATCCCAGCACTTTGGGAGGCCAAGTTAGGGGGATCACCTGAGGTTGGGAGCTCGAGACCAGCCTGACCAATGTGGAGAAACCTCATCTCTACTAAAAATACAAAATTAGCTGGGAGTGGTGGCGTGTGCCTGTAGTCCCAGCTACTCGGGAGGCTGAGGCAGGAGAATGACTTGTACCTGGGAGGCAGAGGTTGCAGTAAGCTGAGATCACACCATTGCTCTCCAGCCTGGGCAACAAGAGCAAAACTCCATCTCTAAATAAATAAACAAAACTGATTTGTAGGAGCACATGTTGGAGCTGAGAACCGTCTTTGTGAGGCTCTTGCTTTTCAGCATGTTTGAACAGCAGGACTTAAAGCAGAAAGGCACGGATGCAGGGTTGCTTGGGCTGGACTTTCTTCCTGAATTGCCACCAATTTAAGCCTCATTTGGGTAAAAGCAATTCAACCTCCTCTCCCTCTAGTTTCTTCTAATGGTATTGAGATTCAAAATAATATCTTTTGCCAGGAATACATTTGCCTTTTTGTTTTAAAATCTCATTATTTTGTGTGTCGTGCAAGAAGAGCCCCAAACCACCACAAATTTATGAAGCTGAAAGAACAACAACAAAAAAATACATACAATATTTAAAAGTGGTACTGAGCATGACCAGTGTGTCTATACGTGTAGATTGTACCAGAAAACCCCGGGGAGCACCATTCATACCAAATAAATGGGGAATGGCGCCCTCTTCAGTTTCGCAGTGCACAACCTACCCAACTATACACAGCAGCCCTGGTGTTGGCCGTCTCTTTTAGTCTGGTCACTTTTGATACAGAAAAAAAAAATTTTAAGTCCATCTGCCAGGAAGTCAAGTTTTCTGATGTCCCCTCATCTGCTGTTTGCTGAACCCCCAGGCCAGCTCCCACAGGATCAGGATGTATGAGCGAGAGGACTACAGGGGCCAGATGGTAGAGATCACTGAGGACTGCTCCTCTCTTCACGACCACTTCCACCTCAGTGAGATCCACTCCTTCAATGTGCTGGAGGGCTCCTGGGTCCTTTACAAGCTGCCCAACTACCGGGGGCAATAGCACCTGTTGAGGCCGGGGGACTACAGGCGGTGCCCCAACTGGGGGGCCACGGATGCCAGAGTGGGCTCCCTGAGGAGAGCCGTAGAGCTCTACTGAAATATTTTTACTCCATCCTGTGCTCCATCTGGAAACTAGTAAAATATTCCTTGTGTGTCTCATGCAGTGATACATCCTCTGTTCCTTTCGGCCTCTTTGGAAGGGCTCAGCAAAAATCATACTGGGAATCATGTGGATTTTCTTGCATGTATCACTGGAAAGGGGTTAAGAGCACAGCCTCTGGAGCTAGAATGCCTGGGCCCAGCTCCACTTACTAGTTACAGGTGTGGGGCAAATTACTTACCATCTCTGTCCATCAGTTTCCTAATATGTAAAAATGGGGGTTAATAGTACTTTTCACCTCATGAGGATTAAATGTGGATTAAATGAGTGAATATTTATAGTTCTCTAACAATGGTGCCAGGTATGAAGTAAATGCGTATAAGTATTTGTAACATAACTGTTGGATAGTATTCAGTATTTGGACCTTATAAATTAGTGTGTCTCAAAGTATCAATAATGGGTTAAACATCACCTTAAAATGTGAATTACTTGAGCCCACCGCCTTCCCCACAGTAATTTTTATTTAAATGAAATTTGAGAAACACAATTCTTTTTTTTTTTTTTTTTTTGAGAGGGAGTCTCGCTCTGTCATCCAGGATGGAATGCAGTGGCATAATCTTGGCTCACTACAACCTCGGCCTCCTGGGTTCAAGCAATTCTCCTGCCTCAGCCTTCCAATTAGCTAGGACTACAGGCACATGCCACCACACCTGTCTAATTTTTTGTACTTTTGGTAGAGACAGGGTTTTACCGTGTTAGCCAGGATGGTCTCATGATCCACCCGCCTCAGCCTCCCAATGTGTTGGGATTACAAGCATGAGCCACCATGCCAGTCTTTTTTTTTTTTTTTTTTCAGACAGAGTTTTACTCTGTCACCCAGGCTGGAGTGCAGTGGTGTGATCATGGCTCATTGAAGCCTCAACCACCCCAGGTTCAAGTGATCCTCCCACCTCAGTCTCCCAAGTAGCTGGGACTATGGGCACGTGCCACCACACCCAGCTAATTTTTGTATTTTTTGTAGAGACAGGGTTTTTTGCCATGTTGCCCAGGCTGTTCTCGAACTCCTGGACTCAAGCTATTTGCCTACCCCAGCCTCCCAAAGTGCCAGGATTACAGGCATAAGCCACCATGCCCAGCCTTGAGAACCACAGTTCTAAATCCACTTTCCTATAGCATGGAATTACATCCAAAAAGCTTAACACCTCCATTCAGACACTGTGCTCTGCATTGGTAAACAACCATGAATAGGCCACCAGGAGTCCACAGTCTAGGGGAGGGAGCAGAAGATCCGAAAGAATTTTTGAAATCATGATCCCAGTAGCATAATAGATGGATGCATGTCCATGGGGCTGTGGTGCATGGAGGAAGACGCTCAAGACATTTGTCCGAGTATAGTGAGATGCTCCCAATACAACCTCACCCATCGCTAGAAAGGACTTTCAATACTCCCAGTATCATACTCAGAATTGTGAGCAAATATCAGAGATACTGCTCCAAAATTACTCGGGTAAATTTTCTAACATTTTCTAAGAAATGGAATTTGAAACAGAGTCATCATACTGACATGAGAGGTGTCATAACAGAGGGATTTGAACTCTGAACTGGGGTAGGATTTAGACTGCTTGGGTTTGAATAGCAACTGTACCTTGCATGAGCCAGGCTAGAGTCTTAGGTTGAGTTCCTCCAGACACAGGTCATGATTTACTGGGGAATGTGCTCCCAAGAGGACAAGTGAAGGAGTAGGGAAGCAAGACAGGGAAGGGGAAGAAAGCCAGCTGAGGCTGGTCCTCCGGGAGTCCTGGAGCATGAGTCACACTTCAGCCTCTCCCCTCTTGAGGCCACGGATCTGGGTGCTTGTGTTCTCACACCAGTTCCTTCTGTCACTGGCCATGGGGGGAGGGGGGCACAAACTCCCAGAGCCTTTCCACTGTCCCTCCATGGTGAGGGGTAATGTGCAGAAGTCTGTAGGGCAAGCATTTGCAGCCTAGCTCACAAAAGCAGGAGTCTGAGCACGCAGAGCTGGAAAAGAGAACCCAGGGGCATCTGGGTGGGGCATACCTGGAAGTATAATAGGGATCATAAGCCAGGCACAGTGGCTCACCCCTGTAATCCCAGCACTTTGGGAGGCCGAGGTGGGCAGATCACCTGAGGTCAGGAGTTCGAGACCAGCCCGACCAACATAGTGAAATCCTGTCTCTACTAAAAATACAAAAATTAGCAGGGCATGGCAGCAGGCACCTGTAATCCCAGATACTCAGGAGCCTGATGCAGGAGGATCACTTGAACCCAGGAGGCAAAGTCGCAGTGAGCCAGGGTGGCGCCATTGCACTCCAGCCTGGGCCACAGAGCCAGACCCTGTCTCAAAAAAGAAGGAGGGGTAGGGGGGAATCATAAAATGGTCTACCTTATATGGTGTGAGGTTAAAATGATAAAATAGCCATAAACACTTAACACATTGCCTGGTGCAGAGTAAGTACTTACTAAGTGTCAACTATTACTATTAGGTTCTACGGATTTAGAGGAAATGGGTATAAAGGTGGTGGAAATGTCATGAACTAATCTCGTCCCACAGGGAAGAAAGCATGGCGCATAGAAGAAAACACTGAATAATTCGCCTTAGCTGAAGTATTTGGGGCTGAGAGGGAAAAAGCAAGGGAGAGGGTAATCAGGTGGTTAAAGCCAGATTTGAGAGGAAATGACATTATTGATCAGATCTTAACTGAGACACAAGAGATGTCATTAGAAGGCTCAGAGGAGGATCTAGAACCTAAGCTCCAAAGCAAAAAAGATTTGTTAAAACACACACACACACACACACACACACACACACACAAAGAAGGAGAATGATGGAACAAGCAAAACCATTTCACATCCATATCAGCAAAAACCAATATAGGAGAAGCATTGGTACCTACCAAACACGAGCACAGCTGCTTTCTCCACAAGCAAAGCAACCATATTCCCAGACCTGTGAATTTGAGGAGGTTGTTACCTAAGAATAAACCCATGCTATTTAAAACCCTTGACTTCTCACTGCCATTTCTTTCCATCTGAACTATTCCAGTAAGTTTTTAACTCAGTTGGCCAGGCACGGTGGCTTCACGGCTGTAATCCCAGCACTCTGGGAGGCAGAGGCGGGCAGATTATGATGTTAGGAGTTTGAGACCAGCCAGACAAACATGGAGAAACTCCGTCTCTACTAAAAATACAAAAATTAGCTGGGCATGGTGGTGCCTACCTGTAGTGTCAGCTACTCAGGAGGCCAAGGCAGAATTGCTTGAACCCAGGAGGCGGAGGTTGTGGTGAACCTCTGCCTGGGCGATAAAGTAAGAATCCATCTCAAAAAAAGAAAAAAAAACTTTTTAGCTCAGTTAACCACACCTAGTTCCTTCCAACTTTCTCTTAACAACAAACTTTTTCCCTCTAAAAGCAAAAATTAGAATATTGAATACAATGTTTTGCAATACGGGTTGTTTCTATCAACCGCTAAGTTTATTTGAAGAAACTTTACAACAGAAAGAAAGAGGAAGGAAAGAAGAAGAAAAAAGACAACAGCTAGCAAGTTACAGTAGTCACTTAGGCAAGGGGGAGTGGTGGCTTAGGGCAAGTCATGGCATTGACAGAGGTGAGAGGTAGTCGGATCTTGAATCTATTAGGAAGGGAGAGCCAACAAAAACTCTGGATGAATTAAATGTAGGTGTGAGAGAGGTTTGGTCTGAGCAGCTAGAAGAATGGAGTTCCTCCAACCGATACAGGGAGAAGCATAGACGGAGCAGGTTTGGGAAAAACATCAGACACCTCATTTTGGATGAGAAGAGTTGGAAAATGTCCATGAACATCCAAGTGGAGTTACTAACCAGGTAACTGGTTACACTAGCCTGCTCTAGAAAGAGGCATAGGGGGGAGATCTGTGTTTCCAAATCATTAGATGGTAGGTGGTTTTTAAAGTCGTAAGTTTGGATAGGGTCCCCAAAGGACTGTGCATAGATGGAGAAGTCCCCAGAGCACCGCAGCTTTAAAGGCACAAAGCAAAGAAGAATGTATGCATCAGGGAGAGCTAACTACTGCAACAAATGATGCCCAAAGTTCAGCGGCTTAGAGGTTGCAGTGAGCCCAAATTGCCCATTGCATTCCAGCCTGGGCGAAAAGAGGGAAACTCCAACTCAAAAAAAAAAAAAAAAAAAAAGTTCAGTGGCTTAACATGATCAAAATATATCTTTCATTTAAAAAAATAAAATTAATTTTAAAAAACTAAAGTGTTTTGTCTTAATGGTGATAACTTTTTAGCCATAAGAAACTGTTAGGTGATAACAGTTTTTTAGATCCAAGAACATTGAGATCAGCAAGAACAATGCCAACACAATTAGATAAATTAAATCAAAGCTTTTTTTTTTAAATCATTTGCCCTTTGTATTAAAAATTACTGCTTACCAGGTAATCAAGAAAATTTTGAAAATTGTAATGAATACTAAAAAATATCATGTTGCCTTTACACTCATATTTACTATTATTAAGAAAAAAAATAAGATTTTGAAGCTTTAGTAAGCAAAACAACAAAAGCCAGGCAAACAACTCCCTAAAAGAAGTCAGGGCAGCCTTTCTCCAGCAGGCATGTAAGCCGTGAGAATCAGCTGGGCAGCTTTTAACACGCAGACTCCCAGACCTCCTGAATCAGCAACCTCCACGGAGTGCCCTGAGCGTCTGTGAGGCTTAATCAGCTTCTCTGGGAAGGGTTATGACATGAAACATTTGAGACCCACTGAGTAAAAGCCTTTCCTCTCAAAGTGTGGTCCGAAAATCAGCAGCACAGGGCATGCTTTGGGAGCTTGTCAGAAAGGCAGAATCTCAGGCCTCACTCCAGACCTCCTGCCTTGGAATCTGCATTTTATTTTATTTATTTTTATTTTTATTAGCAATATGACTTTAGTTACTTTGGAAATAAAACCCCCAAATAATGCCTGAACCCAAAGATACATAAAAATGGCCCAAAATAGTTTAAAATAGATTTGAACATCATTTGTAGTTTCTTCCTCATGAGTGCTTTCAGCGGGACAGTAGATTACGAAGCATCTCAGAATCTCTGATCATGTTAAGGCGGATGATCAATCTGTGGCTGCATCTGTGACTCCTCCTGGGAAAATGATCCTGTTGGAGTTGGGGGCTTTTCCCAATTGTTTGATCAGTTGGCCCAGGAAGGGGCAGTCCTGGAGCTGGCGGGTGGGGAGCCAGGCCCCACCTGTCTTGTCACTGCTCGTTCTGCTGGTTCTCTGTGACTGACGCCGACACGGAGCCCTGGCCCTTGTTGACATCACTGATGCACACCCACTGCCCGTTAACCGACTCCTTCCACAGGGTGACCTTATTGTCTCCACCGGAGACAGCCAGGATGTTGGCTGTGATGGACCAGCTCACATGCCACACCATGTCATTGAACTTGTGCAGCAATTTGGGGGACCACGTATTGCCTGAGGCATCATCACAGGTCCAAACGATCACACGACCATCCTGGGAACAGCTGGCGATGGTGCTGGTGGGCAGGCCGATGGAGGGGGCCCAGACCACGTCTCGAACCCAGTCACTGTGCGCTTCCAGCTTTTGCTCCTCCTTCCACTGGCCGTCCTCCTCCTCCTTCCACAACTTGATGAGGTTGTCACAGCCACCTGATGCAAACTTCTTGATGTAATTGGGTTTCTGCCCCGATGGCTGGTCTATGAGGCTTCCAGGTACAACAGCAGGGGACCAGCTGACGGCATTGCAGCCAATGGTGTGAGTGTTGTTGATCTTCTTTACTTCCCATTGGGCTTCCCTGGTGTAAGTCAGCAAGGAGATGACCCCATCTGAGCTCCCACAGGTCAGGATCAGGCCGTAGTCATGGGGGGCCCAGCACACCAAGTTCATTGAGGAGTCGTGTCCTGCATGCTCGTGGCTCTTCTCCCAGGTGCCATTTTCCTCTCTCCAGATAATGACTTTCCAGTCATAGGAGCATGATGCCAGGATGTTGTCGTACATGGGGTGAGCCCAGGCCACTTGCCACACAGGACCCTCGTGACCCCTGAGGTCGGCGATGAGGATCTGCCTTCCATTGCGCACATCGAAGATTTTGACACACCTGTCTGATGAGCAGGTTGCCAGGCGGGTGCCATAGTAGTCCATCTGGGCATCGTGAATCATGTCCTCATGGGAGGTATCCACAGTGTTGGTTACAGACACTATGATTGCGGAGGTGGTTGCTCCGGGTCAGCCTTTATTTTATTTTTTAGAGACAGGTTTTTACTCTGTCGCCCAGGCTGGAGTGCAGTTGTACAATCATGGCTCACTGCAGCCTCGAACTCCTAGGCTCAAATGATCCTCTTGCTTCAGCCTCCTGAGTAGCTGGGCCTACAGGTATGCATCATCACACCCAACTTAAAATTATTTTTTTTTAGAAATGGGGGTCTCCCTATGTTGCTCAGGCTGTTATTGAACCTTTGACCTCAAGGGATCCCCCTGCCTTGGCCTCCCAAAGTGCTGGGATTACAGGCATGAGCCACCACACTCAGCCACCCATGGAGCTTTCTAAAAACGCTGATGCCTAGGTCCCACTGAGACATTAATTCTGAAATAATTACACAATTTTCAAATAATTTCTTTCTTCTGATTTACATTTTACTGACTTATGTATACTATTTTACTTATTTATATTGGATATCCAAATATTCCTAATATTTAATCATGATAAACCTTTATTAGAAAACAAGATTTGGATCCAGGGCCAAGATGGGACTCCCTGCTTCTTTCCAAATCAAACTAACCACCATCCACAGGCAGAGCAACTATGGACTGCAAATATTCTTTCCTGGGCCGGGACCTGGCCTGGCAACAGAATCAGGCAGCAAACACGACCGAGACAGACGGACGCAGCAGAGAGAGCCACAGAGAGACCCAGTGATGGTGACGAGGGGGCTAGGACCCATTCTAAGCTGAACGTTCTGTTTATTAGGCCACAGAATCACCTAAGCACCAGGGAGACATTTACCTTGCTTAGGAACAAGATCGTGAGAATATGAGGCTTACTCAACTCAACTGGGCTTAAATTCACATCAGTGAAATTTATTATTAACAAGTGTTTCCATCCAGGTAACATGAATCTCCTTTTTCTTTGTACTCTGCTTCTCACATCTTTATTTTTTATTTGTGACTCTACTATTTCTTTTTCTTTTTTTTAAGCGAAGAGTTGAAAGCCTTTCGTGCCACACAGAGACTAAATGGATAAAAATTCCATAAGTGCCAAAAATTCCATTAAGTGTTTAAAGTAGCTTCCATCCTTTTCATTTAGAAAATGCTTTTAGTTGGTCTGGATAAGAGCTCCACCCTGTGCTGGCCAGAAGGAAGGCAAGTACGATTTAAAAGCCTTTTCCAAAATCACAAATAGTAAGTGATTGTTTTGCACCTTTAAAATATACTCTGCTATGCAGTATATGCAGGTTAAGCTTATAATTTAGCCAGTGGTTATTAAGCAAATGTAAACTTTTAAAAGAAGCGTTTGAGATCTCTGTGATACATCCTAAGCATTTCCTAAGAGTTAGTGAGGAGAGGCATGCCCATTGCTCTTGTGTTCACCCCAGTGGGTGTAGCCTTTTTGAATGGACAATCCAGCATCTACACTGTGCTTTTTTTTTTTTTTTTTTTTTTTT
>PVKV010026043.1:0-28694 GCA_004027835.1 Alouatta palliata | reverse complement strand
AAAAAAAAAAAAAAAAAAAAGTAAAACAAAATTCTGCATTTTTATAAAACTTGATAAAAAATAGTATTTCAAACTGTACAGTCACCAGAAGTACACAGTTATCAAAAATGCACACACTTCACCTGGCATCTCCAGCACCTTCTGTTTTGGCATCTCCATTTTCTGCAGGGTTATTCCCTTCCTTGCCAGCATCAGCTTTTCCCTTTTTCCCTTTGGGTACCTTCTCTCCCTTCTTTGCAGGGGCCTTTTTAGGCTTGGGCTCTGGCTTTGGAGGAGCAGGTTTAGCAGACAGCCTCGCGGATCTTCTCTGTGGTTCGTCCTTCACCTTGGCTTTATCTCCCTTACCATCTCCTCCAGCCTTTCTCTTGGGCATGGTGGCAACGGCGGCGGGACGTAGGCGCTGGGCGCGGGATGCAGCGGCGTGGGCTTTGGTCGGTCCGGGGGTCGTTCTCGCGTCTTCCCCCGATTATCTTAGTTTTTTTTTTCTTTTCATCTGAGAATGTCATTTCACCTTCATTCCTCAAGGATATTTTTTTCTGGATATAGAATTCTGAGTTGATAGCTCTTTTCTTTTAGCACTTTAAAAATATTATTCTACTTTTCATCTTTTTTTTAATTTCCATAGGTTATTGGGGAACAGGTGGTGTTTGGTTACATGAATAAGTTCTTTAGTGGTGATTTGTGATATTTTGGTGCACCCATCACCCGAGCAGTAAACACTACACCCAGTTTGTGTTCTTTTATCCGTCATCCTCTTCCTACCCTTTCCCCGAGTTCCCAAATTCCATTATATAATTCTTATGCCTTTGCATCCTCATGGCTTAGCTCCCACTTATGAGTGAGAATGTATGATGTTTGGTTTTGCATTGCTGAGTTATTTCACTTAGAATAATAGTCTCCAGTTGCGTCCAGGTTGCTGCCATTAATTCATTCCATTTTATGGCTGAGTAGTATTCCATCGTGTGTATGTGTATTATATGTATGTCACAGTTTATCCACTTGTTGATTGATGGGCATTTTAGTTGGTTCCACATTTTTGCAATTGTGAATTGTGCCACTATAAACGTGTGTGCAAGTATCTTTTTTGAATAATGACTTCTTTTCCTCTGGGTAGATGCCCAGTAGTGGGATTGCTGGATCGAATGGTAGTTCTACTTTTAGTTCTTTAAGGAATCTCCACATTGTTTTCCATAGTGGTTGTACTAGTTTACATTCCCACCATCAGTGTAGACACGTTCCCTGTTCACCACATCCAAGCCAACATCGATTATTTTTTGATTGTTTTGATTATGGCCATTCTTGCAGGAATAAGGCGATATTGCATCATGGTTTTGCTTTGCGTTTTCCTGATTATCGGTGATGTTGAGCATTTTTTCCATATGTCTCTTGGCCATTTTGTATATCTTCTTTTGAGAATTGTCATCTAGGGTTCATGTCCATCACCCACTTTTTGATGGGATTGATTTTTTTCTTGCTAATTTGAGTTTGTTGTGGATTCTGGATATTAGTCCTTTGTCAGATCTGTCTTCTGGCCCCATTGTTTTTGATGAGAACTCTGTAGTAATTTGAATGATTGTTTCTCTATAGGAGATACATTGCTTTTCTCTACTTGCTTTTAAGATTTTTTCTTTGGCTTTAGTTTTCACTAGTTTAATTGAGATCTATCTGGATAAGGATTTGTTTGTTTTATCCTGTTGGTAATTTGTTGAGATTTTTGAAGGTGTAAGTTGTGTCTTTTATGAAATTTGAGAAATTTGAAGCCATTATTTCTTTTCTTTTTTTCTGTACCATACTCTTGTCTTTCTTTGACTCTGATAACAAGAATGTTAGACCTTTCAGTGTTATTATTCATGTCCTTGAGCCTCTATTTACTGAAAATTTTTTCTTTGTTATTCAAATTACATAGTTTCTATTGCGCTATCTGCAAATTCACTGACTCTTTCCCTTGCTGTCTCAATTCTGCTATAAGCTCATTCAGTGAGTTAAATTTTTTTTATTTTTAAAATTTATTTTATTATTTATCTATTAATGGGACACAAGTGGTTTTGGTGAATTCTGAGATGTTGGTGCACCCATCACCTGAATAATGTACATTGTACCTAATGTGTAGTGTTTTTTTTAAAAAAATCCTGGTCTCCTTCCCACTCTCCCCCTTCTGAATCTCTAAAGTCCATTATATCACTCTGTATGCTTTTGCGTATTCCTAGCTTAGCTCCCACTAATAAGTGAGAACATATGGTTTTTGGTTTTCCTTTCCATTATCTCCTAGGGGGTTGGAATGGTAGCGGTTACTTAAAGCTTCTCTCCTTCTCCCATGTCATGTGCTTTTTATTTATTTTCCCCCTGTATTTTATTTTCTGATTTGATGGTTCAGGTTTCAGGCCAGTAGGGAATGTGTCCCTGGGTAGGAATAGGTTGTGGCTAAAGCACGTGGGTAAATGAAGTCCCAGGCTTGACAGAGGTGGCTGGAGGAACCCTCAGTGAGTCACAACGAGGTCTTATCAGGGAGAAAGGTTGGAGCCACCTTAGCTCCCCTGCAAGGTCAGCAGGAACGTTTTCTACCTCTTAGATATGCTCCTGTCCCAGTGCTCTGGCTATTCGTATCAGACAGGCACCTCTTTTCATCTGTAGGAATGTTGGTGTTCCAAATAGAGACGGATTATGACTTTGTTTCTTGTACAATCCTGAACCTGGAGAGTGCCCCTTTTGTGGGGATGCAGTCACCTTGATGTGTTCCAGAATGGCTGTCTGTAGTTGTACCCATGCCAAACTCCTGTGGGAGAAGCCCCGATTGTGCATATGGTGGCGAACAAGGGGAGAAGGGCTTCCTCTTATCCGAGATCCTTCACATGCACCAAAGCTGTCTGACTGTTGGGATATAGCTGAAGAGTCTCCCTGCTGAGCCCAGCACTTCAACTGTGCCTCTGTTCAAGGAAGCTTTCCATCAGCAGAAGGATCTGATGCTCAAGGCCTGCCATCCAGATTCTTTTGTCCCACAGGGTGTTCCCTTGAGGTGGTACACTCCCCCTTTCCCTATGAGTGGGGGAAGTGCACTTTTCTCTCATAGGAAAAGGGGGAGTGCACCACCTAAAACCCTGTGGGACAAAAGAATCTGGATGGCCACACCACTGTGTGGGGTTAGGGCCTTCCTCCATGTCCTGTACTTTCAGGGTCCCTGGTGGGGGTATGTATACTAGAGGCAAACAAACTTCCCCTCTCACACTTTGGGACTCACAGTCCTTCACCTGACTCACAGTGTAGACTGCGGCCTCCTGCGTCCTTCAAAGGGTCCATAGAGTCCTTGGGTTTCCTGTTCAATGACTGCATTGCTTCTTGAAAAAAGTTCACAGTGTGAATCTCTCTGCACTATTCTGTCCTTCCAAGTGGGAGAGAGATGCTAGCACTGCCTCTAATCTGCCATCTGGACAAAAAGAATTAAAAAATAATTACTGCATTTTTCAGTTCTAAAATGTTGATTTGGTTCTTGTTTATATTTTCTATTTAGTTCCTCAGATGTTCTGTCTTTTCAACAGTGTTTGCTCCGACCTGGAGTATTTTATAACTTCTCTTTATAGTCATCTATGTCTCTTCCCATGTGAACTGAGATTTTCCTGTTGTCTTATGATGAGCAATTTTGGATTGTATCCTAATATTTTGAATATTATGAGACAATCTTGTTTATGGAGAATGCTGGTATTTTCGTTTTATCAAGCATTGACCTGGTTGCGTTCAGCCCACAAGTTCTAATCAGTCTTTGTGGTGCTGGTTTCAATGCTAGTTCTGTTTTCCAGGCCTTCGCCATGCTATCTGGATCTGTCGCATGTGCCACCCAGTGGCCAGTTAGGAACCTGGCTGGTACCCTACCTCTTAATTCAGTTCTCAGTCTTTGGTGGTCTGTCTGTGATCTGATCTCTGTATGTGTGGTTTAGGAGTGAGCCCCTGAGCTTTAAACAGTGTTTTGGGGTTTCTTTCCTGAGCTCCTCTCTCTCTCTGATCTCCTCCGTGCTTTTCGGTTTCCTGGCATTTTCCTTTTTGGTCCTTCAGCCAGAAAATTGGGGCTTAATCTACCCTACCTTGCTGTACACTTCTTGCAACTGTACCCTCATCTGGGGTCAAGTGGTAAGAGGAAAGAGAGGGAAAAAAAACCACGGAGATTTGTCCCACACTCTTGGGTCCACAATTCTTCTGATTGGGGAGGAAGATTTCCCTTCTTCAGATGTAGGTGCTCATCGGTCCCCAGTGCTGTTGTCATGTCCTTTTTCACTCCCTCAACCAGAACTGAGGGCTTTCCCTAAAGCTTTCTCTGTCCGTGCTGACCTGCAACTCTGGACTTAGGCTGCCTTGAAGTCAGTCTAGGAGTTACTGCAGGGAAAATATAGTAAACTGACTACTAGTTTTCTTTCTGGTCTTTTACTCCAACCCACCTGCTACTGCTGCTTCATGCATTCTGCCCAGGTCTTCATTGTTGCATTCAGTGGGAGAGAGGAACCAGCACATCTGCCTTTAAAAAAATACTACAAATTGGTTGGGTGTGGTGACTCCTGCCTGTAATCCCAGCACTTTGGGAGGCCAAGGTGGGTGGATCATGAGGTCAGGAGATAGAAGCCATCCTGGCTAACACGGTGAAACCCTGTCTCTACTAAAAATACAAAAAATTAGCCGAGTGTGCTGGCATGCACCTGTAGTCCCAGCTACTGGGGAGGCTGAGGCAGAAGAATCGCTTGAACCTGGGAGGTGGAGGTTGCAGTGAGCCAAGATCGCACCACTGCACTCCAGCCTGGGCTGAGACTCCATCTCAAAAAAAACAAAACAAAAAAATCCTACAGATCTACAAATTATAAAGCATGTTTATTTTAACGTGACATTGTTGCTTTTGGTTTCTTTACATATTACCATATTCTTGGCATCTCAGATAACTTTTATAGTATTATTTTCCTTTTCTTTTTGAGCACATTACCAACAGTTTTTGTAAGGAGGATCCTTAGAAGTAAATTTTCTCATTAAAAAAAGATTGAAACCATTTTTTAAAAAAAGAGTTCTGCTGAGTTCGCATTTCTTGGTTGACTGATAATTTTTTTCAATATACTAAAGACCTGATTTTGTTATTTTCTGGCTTCCATTGTTGTTGAGACTTTTGTTGTGCTAATTCTGGTTCCTTTGTAGGTGATCTTTCCTTCCTTTTTGCCTATATTCCAGATTATCTTTTTATCTATCATGTTCTGAAGTTTCACTCTGATGTGTCTGGTTATGGATTTATGTTCATTTTTTCTCTTTGGGATATACCAGTCTGTGGGGTTTGATTTCAGTTTTTTTCTGGAATTTTATTAACCAAAATAACTTTAAACATTTCCTTTTGTCTGTTGTCACTATGTTTTCTTTCTGAAACTCCAATTATTCCTGTATAGTACCTTCTAATTTTATCCTCCATGTCTCAAAATCTTTCTTTTACATTTTAAAAACTTTTTATTTTAAATTCAGAGGTACGTATATAGGTTTGTTATATAGATCAACTGGTGTCTTGGGAGTTTTTTGTACAGATTATTTTATCACCCAGGTATTAAGCCTAGTATCCATTAGTTATTTTTCCCGATCCTCTGCTTCTTCCCACCCTCAGTTGTTGCCATGTATGTATCCATGTGTTCTCATCATTTAGCTCCCACTTGTAAGTGAAAACATACGGTATTTGGTTTTCCATCCCTGCCTTAGTTTGCTAAGGAAAATAGCTTCTAGCTCCATCCATGTACCTGCAAAGGGCATGATCTTATTCTTTGTTGTGGCTGCATAGTATTCCATAGTGTATATGTAGCACATTTTCTTTATCCATTCTGCTATTGAAGGGCATTGGGTTGATTCCATGTCTTTGCTGGGTCAAATCGTGGTTCTGTTTTTAGGTCTTTGAGGAGTCACCATACCGTATTCCACAATGTCTGAACTAATAAACAATTTCATTTATCTAATGATCAATGATGAGCTTTTTTTTCATATGCTTGTTGCCCACATATGTGTCTTTAGAAATGTGTCTGTTCATGTCCTTTGCCTGCTTTTTAATTAGGTTATTTTTTCTTGTAAATTTAAGTTTCTTATAGACGGTAGATATTAGACCTTTGTCAGAGGCATAATTTGCAAATATTTTCTCTCATTCTGTAGATTGTTTTCTATTGATAGTTTCTTTTGTTGTACAGAAACTCTTAAGTTTAATTAGATCTTATTTGTCAATTTTTGCTTTTGTTGCCATTGCTTTTGGCATCTTCATTATTAAGTCTTTGCTCTTTTCTTTGTCCAAAATGGTATTGCCCAGATGGTCTTCCAGGGTTTTTATAGTTTTGGGTTTCACATCTTTCATCCATCTTGAGTTGATTTTTGTATATGGCGTAAGGAAGGAGTTCAATTTCAATCTTCTTATATGGCTGGCTGATTATCTCTGCATCATTTATTGAATAGGGAGTCCTTTCCCAATGCTTGTTTTTGTCAGCTTTGTAGAAGATCAGATGTTTGTAGGTATGCATCCTCATTTCTGGGCTCTCTCTTCTGTTCCATTGGTCTATGTGCCTGTTTTTGTACCAGTACCATGCTGTTTTGGTTACTGTAGCTCTGAAGTATAGTTTGAAGTTGGGTAGCATGATGCTTCCAGCTTTGTTCTTTTTGCTTAGAATTGCCTTGGCTATTCAGGCTGTTTTTTGGTTCCATATGACTTTTAAAATAGTTTTCTTCTAGTTCTGTGAAAAATATCATTGGTAGTTTGATGGGAATACTATTGAATCTATAAATTGCTTTGGGTAGTATGGCCATTTTAACAGTATTAATTCTCCCTGTGCATGAATGAGCATGAAATGTTTTTCCATTTGTTTGTGTCATCTCTGATTTCTTTGAGCAGTGCTTTGTAGCTCTCCTTGTAGAGATCTTTCACCTTTAGAGTTAGCTGTATTCCTAGGTATTTTATTTTTTATGTGGCAATTTTGAGTGGGACTGCATTCCTGATTTGACTCCCAGCTTGACTATTATTGGTGTGTAGAAATGCTAGTGATTTTTGTACATTGATTTTTTTATCCTGAGACTTTGCTGAAGTTGCTTATCAGATCAAGGAGCTTTTCGGCTGAGACTATGGTGTTTTCTAGATGTAAGATCATGTAATCTGCAAACAGGAATAGTTTGACTTCCTCTCTTCCTCTTTGGATACCATTTATTTCTTTCTCTTGCTTGATTGCTCTGGCCAGGACTTCCAATACTATGTTGAAAAGGAGTGGTTGAATAGAACTGCTGGTTTTCAAGGGGAACACGTCCTGCTTTTCTCCTTCAGTATGATGTTGGCTCTGGGTTTGTTATAGATGGCTGTTATTATTTTGAAGTATGTGTCTTCAGTACCTAGTTTATGGAAAGTTTTTAATATGAAGTGGTTTGAATTTTATCAAAAGCCTTTTACTGCATCTATTGAGACAATCACATGGTTTTTGTCTTTAGTTCTTTTTATGTGATGAATTATATTTATTGATTTGCATATGTTGAACCAACCTTGCATCCTGGAGATGAAGCACACTTGATTGTGGTGGATTAGCTTTTTGATGTGCTGCTGGATTCAGTTTGCCAGTATTTTACTGAGGATTTTTGTATCAATATTCTTCATGGATATTGGCCTGAAGTAGTGTTGTTGTTGTTGTGTGTCTGCTAGGTGTTGGTGTCAGGATGGTGCTGGCCTCACAGAATAAGTTAGAGAGGAGCTTCCTTCTCAATTTTTGGGAATAGTTTTAGTAGAAATGACATCTGTTCTTTGTATACCTGATAGAAATCATCTGTGAATCCATCTGGTCCTGGGCTTTTTTTTTTTGGTTGGTAGGCTATTTATTACTGATTCAGTTTTGGAGCTCATTATTAGTCTGTTCAGGGATTCAATTTCTTCCTGGCTCAGTCTTGGAAGGGTGTATGTGTCCAGGAATTCATCCATTTCTACTAGATTTTCGAGTTTTTGTGCATAGAGGTGTTCCTAGTATTCTCTGATGCGTATTTGTATTTCTGTGGGGTCAGTGGTAATATCCTCTGTGTCATTCCTAATTGTGTTTATTTGGATCTTTTCTCTTTTCTTCTTTATTAGTCTAATTGTATGTATTTTATTTTATTTTATGTTTTAAAAAACAACTCCTGGATTTATTGATCTTTTCATGTCTCAGTCTTCTTCAGCTCAGCTTTGATATTTCTATAGGGTCAGTGGTAATATCCCCTGTCTCGTTGTTTCTAATTATGTTTATTTGGATCTTCTCTCTTTTCTTCTTTATTAGTCTAGCTAACAGTCTATGTATTTTATACATTTTTTTTTTTTTTAAAAACCAACTCCTGGATTTGTTCATCTTTTGGATGTTTTTCCTTGTCTCAGTCTCCTTCAGCTGAGCTCTGATTTTGGCTTTTCATTGTCGTCTTCTATCTTCGGGGTTGGTTTGCTCTTGGTTCTCCAGTTCTTTTAGTTTTGATGTTAGGTTGTTAATTTGAGATCTTTCTAACTTTTTGATGTGAGCATTTAGTGCTATAAATTTCCTCTTGGCTGCCTTATCTGTGTCCCAGAGATTCTGGTATGTTACATCTTCATTCTTATTAGTTTCAAAGAACATCTTGATTTCTCCCTTAATTTTGTTATTTACCCAGGAGTCATTCAGGAGCATGTTGTTTAATTTCCACATAATTTTTTGGTTTGGAGCCATTTTTTTAGTATTGCATTTTTATTGCACTGTGTTCTGAAAGAGTGGTTGTTATTAAATCACTTCTTTTGCATTTGCTGAGGAGTGTTTTATGTCCAATTATGTGGTTGATTTTAGAGTATGTGCCAGGTGGCAATGAGAAGAATGTGTATTCTCTTGCTTTTGGGTGGAGAGTTCTGTGGATGTGTGTTTGATCCAGTGCTGAGTTTAGGTCCTAAGCTAATTTTTTGCCTCAATGATCTAATACTGTCAATGTGTTGTTGAAGTCTCCCACTATTATTATGTGGGAGTCCAAGTCTCTTTGAAGGTCTCCAAGAACTTGCTTTATGAATCTGGGTGCTCCTGGGTTGAGTATATACATATTTAGAATAGTTAGGTCTTCTTGTTAATTATACCCATTCATTATGTAATGACCTTCTTTGTCTTTTTGGATCTTTGTTGGCTTCAAGTCTGTTTTGTCTGAAATTAGAATTGCAACCCATGCCTATGGGTGTCACTGCATGTGAGATGGATCTCTTGGAGACAGAATACCATTTGTGTCTTGGATTTTTTTTAAAAATCCAGTTTGCTACTCTTTATCTTTTAATTGGGGCACTTAGCCCATTTACATTCAAGATTAGTTTTGCAATATGTGGATTTGATCCTGTCATCCTGATTTTAGCTGGTTACTATGCAGACTTGTTTGTGTGGTTGCTTTATAGTGTTATTAGATTGTATACTTAAGTGTGTTTTTGTAGTGGCTGGTAATGGTCTTTCCTTTCCACATTTAGTGCTTCCTTCAGGAGCTCTTGTAAGGCAGGTCTGGTGGTAACAAATTCCTTCAGCATTTGCTTGTCTGAAAGGGATTACTCTTTATGAAAGAAAATTTCTTTAAGAATGTTGCATATTGGTCCTCAATCTCTTCTGGCTTGTAGGGTTTTTTTTTTTTCTAGAAGTCTGCTGTTAGTCTGATGGGTTTCCCTTTGTAGGTGACCTAACCTTTCTTTCTAGCTGCCTTTAGCTTTTTTTCTTTCATTTCAACATGGAGAATCTGATGATTATGTGTCTTGGAGAACTTTTTGTGAAATATCTTACCAGGGTCTGCATTTCCTGAATTTGAATGTTGGCCTCTCTAGCTAGGTTGGGGAAGTTTTTATGGATTATATCCTGAAATATGTTTTCCAAGTTGCTTCCATTCTCCCCATCTCTTTTCGAGACACCAGTGAGTCATAGATTTGGTCTCTTTACATTATTGCATATTTCTTGGATGTTCTATTTTTTTCTTTTCTTTTTTTTCCTCTCCCAATTCTTGTCTGACTGCTTTATTTCCGAAAGCCAGTCTTCAAGTTCTGAGATTCTTTCCTCAGCTTGGTTTATTTTGCTATTAACACTTGTGATTGCATTACGAAATTCTTGCTCCTGGGTTTAAGCAATCCTCCTGCCTCAGCCTCACAAGTAGCTGGGACTATAGGTGTGTACCACTACACCCAGTTAATTTTTTATATTTTTAGTAGAGATGGAGTTTCACCATGTTGGCCAGAATGGTCTTGATCTCTTGACCTTGTGATCCGCCCACCTTGGCCTCCCAAAGTGCTGGCATTACAGGTATAAGCCAGCGTGCCCGGCCTACATTCTTTTTTATACTGGCTATTTTGTCTGTCACCTCCTGTGTTATGATTCTTAGCTTCCTTGGATTGGGTTTTAATGTTTTCCTATAGTGTAGCAATCTTGGTTCCTTTCCATATTCTGAATTTTATTTCTATCATTTCAGCCGTTTCAGCCTGGTTCAGAACCCTTGCTAGAGAGGCAGTGAGATTGTTTGGAGGAATGAAGGCACTCTGGCTTTTTGGGTTGTCAGAGTTCTTGTGCTGATTCTTTCATCTTTGTAGGCTGATGATCCTTCAGTCTTTGAAGTTGCTGTCATTTGGGTGGGTTTCTTTTTCTTTTATCCTATTTGATGCCCTTGTGGGTTTGATTGTGATATAAGGTGGGTTCAGTTGACTGGCTTTGCTTCCAGAAGATTTTAGTCTCAGCTGCCATCTCCTGTGCTGTGTGTTGTAACTCTGGGGGACTTGTATTGAGCCTGACTTTGCTCTCTGACTCCTTGTGGTTGGGAACCCACTGCCCTGGGGGTGGGGGGTGGTGGTAAGGTGCTCCCAGACTGCTCATCTCTACATTTCAATGGGTGGTGCCAGCCACAGCATTTTGTAGGGCATGGGATCCACCCTGTTCACATGTGCCAGCAGCAGCAGTGGCAGTATGGCAGGGTGCGTGCTCGTCAGCTGAAGCAGGATGCTAGTGGATGTGGGGGTGCCTGCCTCCCTGCAGGCATTTACAGCAGTGGTTGAAGCCTCACAGTTTGGGGAAACAGGGGTCTCCTGCTGGTGATTTTATTTTTGATGTTTCCTCCCCGTTATTGAAAACCTTACAGGCTGTATTTAATAAAGTAGAAAAGGGAGTTAGTGTGCCTTGCTCTAATTTTTGGAATTTCTGTCTTGTGTCCAGGGAAAGCTGACTTGTAAAATGTACAGCCAGAATGGATTGGCCCTCAGGGCTTTCAGGACATTCCTAGCCTTTAGATGTTTACGGTTAAGGGAACAAATTAATAATATTTACCAAACAGATGCAGACTTGGGAGTGTCTCAATATCCTGAAAAGCCATTTCTAATATTGCTTTAAAGATAATCATATCGATTCTTGCAAAATGTAGTCATTAAGAAAATTAATCCTTTATCACAAATGCTTGTAGCAGAGCACATCTTCACAAGATCTTTTTTATCACACATATATGTGATATATATACGTGATATATGTATATGTGATATATATATGTGTGATTTGGTACATGGTGTATATACGTGATATATGTACGTGATATATGTATATGTGATATATATATGTGATTTGGTACATGGTGTATATACGTGATATATATACGTGATATATGTATATGTGATATATATATGTGATTTGGTACATGGTGTATATACGTGATATATGTGCATGATGTATATATGTGATATATATATGTGATTTGGTACATGGTGTATATACGTGATATATATACGTGATATATGTATATGTGATATATATATGTGATTTGGTACATGGTGTATATACGTGATATATATACGTGATATATGTATATGTGATATATATATGTGATTTGGTACATGGTATATATACGTGATATATGTATGTGATGTATATATGTGACATATATATGCTATATATATGTAGGCATTGTACCTAGGGTGGATGCCTTCCTTCTTTTACTTTGAGGAATGTGCCACTTTGTCTATGGAGTAGCTGTTCTTTCACCATTTTACTTTCTTAAAACTTGCTTTTGCTTTGCACTGTAGACTCGCCCTGAATTCGTTTTTGTGTGAGATCCAAGAACCCTCTCTTGGGATCTGGACTGGCAACCTCTGTCCTGTAACAAATCAACCTGTTAGCTTTTGAAGGTAGCCTTACTTCTTTGGCTTAAATCCCACCTGGTTTTTAGTTAAAACCAGGACTTCCGCTTTGAAAATGTTTGTTGTGTATCCTTGTCAATCGTTTCATTTTTTAGAATCAACTTCATTTTTAAAGAATGATTTTAGATTTAAAGAAAACTGCAATGGTCATACTGAGAGTTTTCGTTTACTCCACACGTAGTTTTCTCTACGATTAACATCTTACCTTAGTGTGGTATATTTGTTTCTGTTAATAGACCCATGTTGATACACTGTTATCAACTGAAGTCCACACGGTATGCAGTTTACTTCGTTTTAACCTAATGTTCTTCCTATTCCAGAATTCCTTTCAATATATCACATTACATTTAGTCATCGTATCTCTATGGCCTCCTCTTGCCTGTAACAGTTTATTAGATTTTCCTTCTTTATGGTGACCTTGATACTTTTAAGAAGCACTGATCAGGTATTTTACAGAATGCCCCTGTACTGGGGTTTGTTTAATTCTTCGCATGTTTAGATGGGGGCTATGGGTTTTTGGGAGGAAGATGGCAGAGGTAAAGTGTCAATATGGCTGTATATAAAATTCTTGCCTTACTCTTTATTTTCTTGTGTGTCTTTTATTGTTGCTGAATGTATGCTGGCATAGACTGTCGATGTAGGAAAGTATAAGTGACTTGATCGTTTGGTCTAGCTGCCCATAGGATTCTATCTTTAAAGTCCAATAACTTTACTAGGATGTGTCTTGCCGCTTATCATGTTGCATTAATTTCCCCTGGACGTGGTGTGCTCTTTCAAAATATAGATTTGAGTGTCTTTTTATAAAGAGCATTTGCTTGAATTATATTTTGAAAGTATCTTTTGGCTGGGTGTGGCGGCTCATGCCTGTAATCCCAGCACTTTAGGAAACAAAGACGGGAGGATTACTTGAGCCTAGAAGTTCAAGACCAGTGTGGGTAACAGGGTGAGACCCCTTCTCTCTAAAAAAATACATAAATAAAAGATGTTCTGTGGTTTTCTCTTCAGGGACTTCAATTATGTGTGTGTTGGCAGTTTCATCTGTATTCTACACCTCTTGATCCTAATATCTGAGTCTCTTTCTTGACTTGTTTCCTGATGCTGATCTTATTTCTATCCTCTACATTACCATGCTTTCTGCAATTTCTGTTCCCCATGGTATCCTTTTTAGTTTTGTCATCATTTCTGGGATGGTTTTATTTTGTTTTCAAAGGATTTCACCGGCAGTTTTAACTGTTTCATTTCTTATTTTCTGAGCTCCTCCAGTTCTCATTTTAATTTCTGCTGTTGTCTGGTCATCTCATTCCTGAATCACTGGATGTTCTGCTTTGTCGTGTTTTTTACAGTGGCAGTTGCTTCACTAAGTATTTTTTAAATTCACCATGAAACCTTTAAACATGTATTTTTAATCAGCCCTTGAAAACATATTTCTGGTGAAGCCTTTCTATAGACATGCTTTGTGCTATTTCTCAAATTCAAAATTGTATACTATCTGCATATGACCACTGCATTAATTCCTTTTTCAAACTTAAGTTTGAATGAGTTAGATGCTTTTCTATCAGCCATTTGCAGAAATTTCCTGTGGATATTGGGTTATGGAGGGACAAGAATAGCTTTCTCATGCCTGCAGTGCAACGGTTTCCTTCAGAGATTCTACAAGGACAGGTTGTTTTCTTCGAATACAACCCATAAAGTGCTTTCATATATCCGTGCCTTTTCAGTTTCTCCAAACCTTAGCAAGTTCAAGAGGGCTTGGTTCCTTCACTGTTCACTGCTACCAAGGGAATTAGCTCATGTCTTTCAATGCCATCCCTTCCCTCTCCAAATTGATGATTTCTGAGTTCTGCCAATATAAGACCCTATACTCCTTCTTCCCAAAACTCCTAGCAGTTCTTCCCACAAAGTCTGTGCAGTTCTTCTGGTATCAACAGCTTTTGGACACATTTACCCATAAGTTTGAGTTTGCAGTTTTTCTCCTAGATGTTTGAAAATTAGGTTTTAAATTCTTCTTATTGTCCTTTGTAGTTTCCAAGAAGAGAAATATATGTATGTACACACATATTACATATGTATATGTAATGTATATATAAAGTTATATATATAATATATACATGTGATACATATGTGTGTGTACATACAGTTGTGCACCACAGAGTAAGGTTTCATTCAGTCACTAACTGCATATATGACAGTGGTCCCTTACAATTAGAATGGAGCTGAAAAATTCCTGTTGCCCAGTGATGCTGTGATGGTGCAATGCGTTACCATTTCTATGTTTACACAAATACTCATTGGGTTACAATTGTCCCACAGTATTCAGTACAGTAACTTGCTTTTATAGGCTGGTAGCCTAGGAGCAAAAGGCTGTATACTATATAGCTTAGGTGTGTAGTAGTCTATACCGTCTAGTTTGTGTAAGTATATTCTGTGATGTTTATATAACAAAATAACCTAGCAATGCATTCTTCAGAAGATATCCTTGTCATTAAGCAATGCATGACTGTTTGTATAAAATTGAATTTATATAATTATATAGCATTTCTTATATAAAAATTAAATTATATAAAATACACAAATTATTTAATTTAGGTGGAGTATATATGTAATTTAATGACTTGAGATCCTCAGTGAAAGAACTCCTGGAAGACGTACTTCATTGACAAGAAAAAATAATCTCAGAAGAAAGGAGTGGGATGCTAGAAGCTAAAAAATATACAAAATGTGTTTCCCAACTCAATTTTTTCACCTAAACTATTTAACTATTGACTATAAGGAGTTAATCATAAAAACTCTTTTTGCATGTTTAAAATACTGATATTACCTAAAATACCGGATGATAAAAGGCCATTTTTTTTTGTTTAGTAGGAAAGTGTGTGTGTGTGTGTGTGTGTAAAATGCTTTCAGATTTTACAGAAAAATTTATACTTACATTTGTGATTTAAAAAGTGTAAAAACCACACACATACATTCAAATGAGAGATACAGTTCATGGGTTCTAATTCAGAAAAGGGGAAAAAGGTTACACAAAAACATTGCCAATTAAATAGAAAACAGAGGTGAATAAAAAATAAAGCTGGTAAAACATTATGCTCATAATAAGATGGTAGAAATAAGTCGAAGTATATCAGTATTTCCAATACATATAAATTTACCTGGAAAAAGTTACAGACTATCAGATTGGATTATACAAATACTATTTATATGCTATTTAGAAGACATATCTGGAATAATCACACTGAAAAGATGAAAATAAAAATGGATGACAAAAGATACGTTATGCAAACACTAACCCAAAGAATGTATTATCATCATTTTAATTCCAAGCGAAGTAGAAGGCAAGAAAAGCACCAATAAAGGTAAAGAGCGACACCACTGCCAAAAGAAATAATCACCAAGGTTACGTAACTGTTACACACTTTCGTGTATTCAACACTTGAACTACATAGGGTGACATCTAACAAATTAGAAGGATTAATGGGTAAAACCTCAATTTCTGTGGGAAAATCTAAGTATAATACTTTGAAAATCTAGTAGATTAAGCAGAATTTAAAATTGGTAACATAATAACATTGGAACTGATACCTCTTTTTACATGGGAAAAATATATAAAACCAACATCTTATGCGGGAAAACAATTGAGGCATTTTATTAGAGAAAAGGTGAAGTTGTTCACTACCTCCAGTATTATTTGACAGCATATTGGAGGCATTAGCCAGCACAGGGGGAAAAGTAAAAAGAGTAATAGAAGAATAAAAGAATAGAAAAAGAAGTAAATTTATATTTATTTGCATATTACATAATTATATAATTGGAAAATCTAAAAGAGGAGATGAAAATCTAGTAAAAACAAAGTAAAAATTTAGTAAAGCAGCAGACTACAAAATTAAACACAGAAATCAGTGGTCTTTACAGAGAAAGCCACTAGTTGGAAGAAATAATGAAAGGTTCACATTTATAATAGCAAAAAATGAAGACAAATTTCTAGTTATATACTTAACAATAAATATACAGAACTAACATGAGAAAATTGTTAAACACTCTCCAAAGATGAGTCAGTCTTGGACAAGTGGAAAGACATGTCATGTTTATGAATAGAAAGATTAAATATAATGTTGATTCTCCCTAAGTCAGATTCAAAATGTAATGCAATCCCAATAAATATATGGTACATTTTTTTCTGGACTTAAAAGATTGATCGTAAAGTTTATTTGGAAGAATAAACTAGCACAAACACCCAGGAAATCTCTGGGAAAAAAAAAGACTGTGGGGCTATAACTCAATCAAATATTAAATATATCTTAAAGTCTCCAACATGAAAATCGTGGTGTTGCTGCATGAGTAAATAGATCAATAGAACATTATAGAAATCTAGAAATGGATGTAACAACATATGACAAATTAGTACATATACAAGATATCATGTACTCTTGTTGTGGGACTCTATATAAGTGATGTTGAGACAAATGGGTAACTACAGGGAAAAGACAAAAATTCTAACCATTCTTTAATGTAATAGTACCACGCTTTAAACCATCAAGTAGGAAAAATTCCAAATGGGCCAAATACCTAAATGTAAAAACAAAAATGAACAGCAACAACAAAACAAACCCCCTAATTCCCACATAAGAGTAAAATAAAATGTGGGTGAAGTTTTTGAGCATCTGGCATGGGAAAACTTTTCTAACCATGACTCAAAATCCAGCTGCCAACAGAAAAAAGGATGAACTTGACAATATAAATTACAAAAAAAGCCAACCTTTTGCATGGCAAAACTCCCCAAATGAAAGAAAAAGACAATAAATTTGACAGGTACCGCACTTATGGGAGAAGGGATAGAAGACTATGGAGAGTGCAGAAATAAAATCAATGGCTCCCTAACTGCACTTTATTTTATAGTTTTGATTTGGAAACCACATAAATGATTTACACAATTAGATGAGATCGGGTGAGTTCAGGGCGTTATGGCCATAGATTGATTCACATAATCAAAAGGCAAGGTAAAAATTTAAAAAGAAAAAGCCATTTGTAAAAATAGAAAATAAATGGAAACGATGAATGAAAGCATATTGTTAGTGGCATAACCACATGGAGAAAAACTATTTTGAGAGACTAAAAACCCAGTATATTGACGGAATATCCCTATTGTGATATATTTTAAGAAAAAAGAAAGGCTCACAAGGAACTTTAAACAGCATTCAATAGGCTCATCCTAAGTGGTCTTTAGTATTTTTATTCTGACATTGCATGTATGTTATAGGATAAAGGAAGTAAGTAACAATATTGATGTCTTAGGCATCATGATTTTCAGCATAAGAAAATACATTACAAATATATGGCAAATAGGTTAACTAAAAACGTACTCTTAAACTTGCTTTGGGCATGTGGGAATTGATTGGGACTTATTTTACTATTTCTAAAAATATATGTATTCCCTAGCTTTGTCCCTAAAAATACCTAAAAGCGATGATAGTTTAGTAGCAATATGGTTTGGCACCTATATGGCAATCTATAAATAAATTTCCACTAAATAGATTTAGGGCACCATGGATAAAAGACTGATTTCAGGTCTGGACCAGGAAATATACACAATTATCCTAGAAGAATCTATTGTGCAAGAAAGCTGTCAAAGTCAACTTGGGGTCATGGCAAAAAGGACATAGGAACTAACTTGAAGGGGCTCTCTCTGGCCAAACTAAATATCAAAATGGATAATGACAGCTGGGCATGGTGGCTCACCCCTGTAATCCCAGCACTTTGGGAGGCCAAGGCGGACGAATTACCTGAGGTCAGGAGTTCAGGATCAGCCTGGCCAACATGGTGAAACCCTGTCTCTACTAAAAGTACATAAAAATTAGCTGGGTGTAGTGGCAGGCGCCTGTAAGCCCAGCTACTTCAGGAGGCTGAGGCAGGAGAATCGCTTGAACCAGGAGGTGTGGGTTGCAGTGAGACAAGATCATGCAATTGCACTCCAGCCTGGGTGACAAGAGTGAAACTCTGTCTCCAGAACAAAACAAAACAAAATGGATAATAACTGTGATGGATTAAAACATCAAATATGCAAATGTGCAAATATGCATATCAACTATGCAAAAATTCCTAGACAAATATGCAAAATTTCCTTGATTTATATATTTTGGTGCTCTGATATTGGACACAAATCTATTAGTTCAAAACTATTTAAAAAATAAGCTTACCAGCCATCTTTGGAGGACGCGAGAGCACACATTCATTATTTTGCAAATTAATTTAAAAAGAGAAAGAATCAAGTCTTTTCTGCATGAACCATATCCGTGGAGGATAACAAGTAACTGATGAGGAAAAAAATTCTATAGAGAAGTTTTAATTAATGATTCCTGGAATGATAACATTAGACAAGTCATCATTCTGCAACACCGCTTAATGAAATGATATAACAATAATCATCAATGACTGCTAAGCAGGTAGGTGACAGGTTCATATATATCACTTAATTTTCACTAATCAATTTAATATCACTAAAAGTGAGGCAACCAGTCATGATGTACTTCCTGATGTAATATAACAGGAAGTAAACAGTACATCTGTGAAATATTCTTAATTTGATCATACCTATAGATCTAAAATTACCTCAACACACTAAAGGCCTAATAAAATAACCCATAGCTAACATGAAACTAAAGAGTGAAAACTTGAAAGCTCTTACTCCTAATATCAGGAGCAAGATAAAGATGCCCACTCTTACTGATTCTTTTCCACATAAGACTGGCAGTTCTAGGTAAAGCAATCAGGCAAGAGAAAGAAAGAAAAGGCATCCAAATCAGAAAGGAAGAAGTTAAATTCTCTGTTTGAAGATGATGTAATCTTATATTTAGAAAACTGTAAAGATGCCACCAAAAAAACTGTTAGAACTAATGAACAAATTCAGGAAAGTTGCAGGATACAAAATCCACATTCTAAATAGCATCTCTATACCCTAACAACAAACTATCTGAAAAAGAAAGCAAGAAAACAATCCTGGCCGGGCGCGGTGGCTCACGCCTGTAATCCCAGCACTTTGGGAGGCCGAGGCGGGTGGATCACGAGGTGAAGAGATCGAGACCATCCTGGTCAACATGGTGAAACTCCGTCTCTACTAAAAATACAAAAATTAGCCGGGCATGGTGGCGTGCGCCTGTAGTCCCAGCTACTCGGGAGGCTGAGGCAGGAGAATTGCTTGAACCCAGGAGGCGGAGGTTGCGGTGAGCCGAGATCGTGCCATTGCACTCCAGCCTGGGCAACAAGAGCGAAACTCCGTCTCAAAAAAAAAAAAAAAAAAAAAAAAAAAACAATCCTGTTCCCAATAGCCACAAAATAATAATAAATGATTAGGAATACATTTAACCAAGGATGAGAAAGAGATGTGTACTATAAACTATAAAACACTGATGTAAGAAATTGAAGAAGACACAAATAGAAAGCTATTCTGTGTTCATCAATTGGAAGAGTCAATATTGTTAAAATTGTCAAATGCTTCTTCTTGATCGATTGAGAAAATCATAATCCTATCCTTTATTTTGCCAATGTAGTTTATCACATTTATTGATTTTTTATGTTGAATTATCTGGCCTCTCAAGAGTAAGTTCCTGTTGGTCATGGTGTCTGATCCCTTTCACATGCTGTTGTACTTGATCTGCTGGTGTTTTGTTGAAGATCTGTGTGTCTGTAATCACTGGGGTGTTGGCCTGTAGTTTTCTATTCTTGTGGTGTCTTTGTCTGGTTTTGGAATCTGGGTAAAGCGGGCCTCATTAAATGATTTTGGAAGTATTTCCCCCTCTTCAATTTTTTTTGAGAGTTTGAGAAGAAATGGTACTAATTCTTTAAATATTTGGTAGAATTTGCCAGTGAAGTCATCTGGTCCTGAGCTTTTCTTTGTTGGGAGGCTTTTGATATCTGATTTAAATCTCCATAGTAGCTATAGATCTTTTCAAACTTTAATTTTTTTTCATGATGTAGTCTGTAAGTTGTTACGTTTCTAGGAATTTTTCCATTTCTACTAGGCTGTCCAATTTTTTAGCATACAATTATTCATAATGGTCTCGTTCTTTTTATTTCTGTGGCATCAGTTGTAACGTCTCCTCTTTCATTTCTGATATTATATATTCGACTCTTCTGTTTTTCCTTATTCCAAGATTTTTGACAATTTTATTTATCTTTTTAAATAACCAACTCCTAATTCATTGATTTTTCTGTTTTCTATTTTGTTTATTTCGCGCTAATCTGTCATTTTTTCCTTCTGTTACCTTCGGGTTTATTATTTGGTTCTTATTTTTCTAGCTTGAGGAGCTAGTAAAAGGTTGTTTTTGAGATCTTCTTTTAAAAATGTACGTGTTTATTGCGATGCACTTAAACTTCTCTCTTAGTGCTGTTTTTGCAGCGTCTCATAGGTGTTGGTATGTTATTTTTTCACATTTTCATTTACTTTAAGGTATTTTCTATTTCCCTTTTGATTTTGTCTTTGATTCAATGGTTAAGAGAATGTCGTTTTATTTCTACATGTTTGTAAATTTTCCAATATTTCTTCTGCTATCCAAATCTAGTTTCGTTCCGTTGTAGTCAGAAAAGATACCTGACATAATTCCAGTCTTCCTAAACTTGTCAAAATTTGTTTTGTGACCTAATGTGTAATCTATCATGGAGAATGTTCTGTTTTCACTTGAAAATAGTGTGTATTCTGCTGTTTTTGGTGGAATGTTCTGCGTAGATCTGTTGGGTCCATTTTGTCTATAATGTTGTTCAATTCTTTTGTTTTTTTTATTAACTTTCTGTCTGGATGTTTTACCCATTATTGAAAGTGGGGCATTGAAGTCTCCTACTATTATAATATTGCTGTATATGTCTCTCTTCAGTTCTGTCAATGTTTGATTTATTTATTTTGGTACTCTGATATTGAGCAATTTTATTTTAAATTTTTGACTGATACTTTTATTCTATAATGTTCTTCCTTGTCCCTTGTGACAGTTTTTTTCATTCTATTATTTATTTGTACATGTCAAAGAATCTTGTGACAGTTTTTGACTTAAAATCTGTTTTGCTGATATAAATATAGCCAATTCAGCTCTTTTAAATGATTTGCATGGAATATGTTTTCATCTGCAGCTTATTAAATCTTATTTTCTTGGTCAGTCTTGCTAAAGATTGTAAATTTTGCCGATCTTTTTAAAGAACCATATTTTGGTTTTATTAGTTTTATAACTGAGGTTATATGTAGCCTTCTGATTCATTGTTATATATGTATATATATTATATAATTTGAAATATTTTTACTATACATATCAGTGAATGGCTTTACATATAATATCATATATAAATGTAAAACTGTTTTGGGTATGCAGCTTTCTAATTAGTTACAAGAAGCTTTTATGTTAAGCACACTCCTTGCTGACTGACCAGAAAATTCTTTACAGACTCTCAATTGTGAAATTCTTCCTTTGGTTATCATTTGGGAACCAGGTATTTTAGAGAATGAGAGAAGCTTCTTTCTTATTTACATGTACATCCCTGGGCTTCATGAAAAAGTGAGAAAATTGACTCTTAAACTATCCCTGTCTTAGAATTATTCTTGCAATACATCGTGAGCCCTGGAATGCAAAGCCTTGGAGATGTGGGAAACTGATGAGGTACCTTGAAATAGAGTGTAGATTGGGACCACAGGTCACTGCAGCCATGAGCTGTCCCCACAGTGGATCTGACTGTACCTGATGCAGCCGGAATGAATTTAGCATCCAGGTCATGTGCAAGTTTCTTTCTCTTGCCTGATTGCTCTATCTAGGACTCGCAGTGCTGGGTTGAATAACAGTGCTGAAAATGGGCATCCTTGTCATGTTTCAGATCTTAGAGGAAAGGCTTTCAGTTTTTCTCCATTCAGTATGATACTAGCTGTGGGCTCGTTATATATGGCTTTTATTATGTTGAGGTATGTTCCTTCTATCCCCAGGTTTTGAGGGTTTTCATCATGAAATGAATTTTATCAAATCATTTTTCAACATCAATTGAAATGATCATTCATTGGTATAATATATCACGTGAATTGATTTGTGTATCTTAAGCCATCCTTGCATCCCTGGGATAAATCCCACTTGGTCTTGAGGAATTATCTTTTTAATATGTTGATGAATTTGATTTGCTAGTATTTCGTTGATGACTTCTGCATCAATATTCATTGTGATATTGGCCTGTAGTTGTTTTTTATTTTTGTTGGTATCAGGGTACTTCTGTAGTTTATACATCACAATTACAATGTTATAATAGTCTGTGTTTTCTGTACTTATTAGCAGTGAGTTTTGTAGCTTCAGATGATTTATTGACCATTAATGTACTTTTTATAGATCAAAGAACTCCCTTTCAGATTTCTTGTAAAACAGATCTGGTGTTGATGACATTCCTCAGATTTTGTTTGTCTAGGAAAGCCCTTATTTCCCCTTCATGTCTGAAGGATATTTTCACTGGATGTACTATTCTAGAGTAATAGCTTTTTTTTTTTTTCCTTCAGTACTTTAAATATGTCATGCCATTCTGTCCTGGTCTGTGACAGGTTTCCACTGAAAATTTTGCTGTGAGACATATTGGAGCCCCACTGTATGTTCTCTGTTTCTTTTCTCTTGCTGCTTTGAGGATCCTTTCTTCGTCCTTGACCTTTGGGAGTTTATTAAAACCTTGAGTCCTTGAGTTAAATCTGCTTGGTACTTTATAACCTTCTTGTGCTTGGATATTGATATTTTTCTCTGTTTGTAAAGTTCACTGCTATTATCCCTTTGAATAAAGTTCCTACTCCTGTCTCTTTCTCTACTTCCTCATTAAGGTCGGTAACTCTTAGATATTTCATTTTGAGGCTATTTTCTAGATCTTGTAGGTGTGCTTCATTCTTTTTTATTCTTGTTTCTTTTTTCTCCTGAGTATTTTCATATAGCCTGTCTTCAAGCTCGCTAATTCTTTCTTCTTCATCATGTCTGCTATAGAGACTCTGATGCCTTCTTCAGTATGTCAACTGCATTTTTCAACTGCAGAATTTCTACTTATTTTTAATTATTTCAATTTTGTTGTTAAATGTATCTCATAGAATTCTGAATTGTGTTATCTCGAATTTCTTTGAGTTTTCTCAACACAGCTATTTTGAATTCTCTGTCTGAAAGGTCATGCTTATCGCTGTTTTTCTGGGATTGGTCCCTAGTGCCTTATTTGGTTTGTTTGGTGAGATCACGTTTTCCTGGCTGGTCTTGATGCTTGTGGATGTTTATCAATGTCGGGGCATTAAAGAGTTAGGTATTTATTATAGTTGTCACAATTTGGGCTTTTTTGTATCCATCCTTCTTGGTGGGCTTTCCAGGTATTTAAAGAAACTTGGGTGTTGACTCAAGGCTTTTAATAAACTCCCAAAGGTCAAGGATGAAGAAAGGATCCTAAAAGCAGCAAGAGAAAAGAAACAAAGAACATACAGTGGGGCTCCAATATGTCTCACAGCAAAATTTTCAGTGGAAACCTGTCACAGACCAGGACAGAATGGCATGACATATTTAAAGTACTGAAGGAAAAAACAAACTATTACTCTAGAATAGTACATCCAGTGAAAATATCCTTCAGACATGAAGAGGAAATAAGGGCTTTCCTAGACAAAAATCTGAGGAATGTCATCAACACCAGACCTGTTTTACAAGAAATCTAAAAGGGAGTTCTTTGATCTATAAAAAGTACATTAATGGTCAATAAATCATCTGAAGCTACAAAACTCACTGCTAATAAGTACAGAAAACACAGAATATTATAACATTGTAATTGTGATGTATAAACTACAGAAGTACCCTGATACCAACAAAAATAAAAAACAACTACAGGCCAATATCACAATGAATATTGATGCAAAAGTCATCAACGAAATACCAGCAAATCAAAAACTTGGATCTAAGTTTTTGGTCACTGCAGCCATATCTGCATTAGGGGCTACCTCAGTCCTAGTAATGCTGTGATTCTTGCAGTCTTACGGAGATGCCACCTTGGTGGTCTTGAATAAGATCCAGAAGAATTCTCTGGATTACTAGGCATAGACTCTTATTTTTTTTTCCTCCCAAACAAATGAAGTTTCTTTGTACTGAGCTACCTGGAGCTGGGGAAAGGATAACACAAGCACCCCTGTGGCCGCTACCACTGAGACTGTGCTGGGTCAGACCAGAAGCCAGCACAGTACTGGGTCTTGTGCAAGGCCCGCTGTAATCACTATCTGGCTACTATCTATGTTCATTCAAGGCCCTCGGGCTTTACAGTCAGCAGGCGGCAAATCCAACCAGGCTCATGTCCTTCCTTTAAGGTGGCGAGTTGCCCCAGGCCCTAGGCAGGTCCAGAGATGCTGTCCAGGAACCAGGACCTCCAGTGAGAAACCTTAGGAATCTCCCTGGTGTTCTATTCTACTGTGGCTGAGCTGGCACCCAAGCCACAAGACAAAATCTGTCCCCTTTTCCCTTCCCTTTCCCCAGGCAGAGGAGTCTCTCCCCATGTCCTCCACCACCACAGACCCATAAGAAGTACTGCCAGGGTACCACCAATGTTCACGTAAGGCCCAAGGGCTATTCAGTCGCTTATGGTGAATTTTGCCAGGCTTGGGACTCACCCTTCAGGGCTAAGGGCTCCCCTGTTGCCCAAGGTAGGTCTAGAGAAGCTATCCAAGGGCCACAGCCTGGAATCAGGGATCCCAAATGCCTGCTTGGTGCTCTTTCCCACTGCGGACAAGCTAGCACCTAAACTCAAGACAAATTGCTTTTACCTCTTCCCTCTGCTTGTCTCAAGCAGACGGGGCCTCTTCTCATCACCACCATAGCTGTGAATGTGCTGGTTCTCACCTGAAGCCAGCCTGTCTCAGAGTCTCACACAAGGCCCACAGCATATGCTATATATACAGTCCACAGTTGCTGCTGATTATTCAGGGCCCAAGAGCTCTCAAGTCAGCAGGTAATACATCCTGCCAGGACTGGCTTCTTCCGTTCAAGGCAGCAGCTTACCTCCTGGCTCAGGGTGTGTCTGGAAATGTCACGCAGGAGCTAGGGCCTTTAATAGGGGCCCCATGACTCTGTGCCCTTTCCTACTGTGGCTGAGCTGGTATCCACGTTGCGAGACAAATCCTTTTTATTCTTTCCTCTCCTCTCCTCAAGCAGAAAGAAGGGTCTCATTTTGGAGCTGCAAGCTGCACTGCCTGGGATTGGGGAGGGGTGACACAAGTACTTCCTTAGCTTCTCTGGCTGGTGTCTCACTAGGTTGTGTGCCCCCCCAGTCCACTGGCTCCAGGCTCGATATGGCATAGGACTTGTCTAGGAGTTGCAGTTCTTAGGGCCTCGACAGCCTTTCAAGTTTATTTAGGACCGACCCCAAGGCACGTTAGCTCACCATGGCAAGGCTTGCCAAAAGTCAAGTTCCAGTCACTGGGATGGGCAATTCCCCTCTGGCTAGGGCTGATCTTAAATGCTCCTTCTGTGGGTGCCAGCTGAGTTCTGCCCAGTGTTGAAAGTACTGCATTCCAATGCAGAGGCTCCCCATTGCTAAGCGCTCCCTCTTCCAGCCGCATAGATTATCTGTCAGTGCCACACAGCCGCTGTTGGAGGATGGGAGGGGGTAGTGTCAGCACTTCAAGACTGTCTTTACTACCAGAAAATTGTCTCTTTCAGCACTATGAATTTAAAACCAGATACTGTGATCGTTCGCCAGATTTTTGGCTCTTTTGAAGGTGCTTCTTTGTGTAGATTGGTGTCAAATCTGGTGTTCCTGCAGGGTGAAAGATTGGTGGAGGCTTCTATTTGGCCATCTCACCCCTCCTCCACCCTCATTGTGGTCTTAATTTACATTTCTTTGACGATTAGTGATGTTAAGCACCTTTTCAGATATCTGTTGGCCATTTTTATGTCTTCTTTTGCGAAATGTCTATTCAGATCTTTTTTCCATTTTTAATACAGATTATTTGCTATTTTGCTATTGAGTTCTTTGAGGCCCTTAAATATTTTGGTTATTAAGCCCTTGCTGGATGGGCAGTTTGCAAACATCTTCTCCCATTCTGTAAGTTGTCTCTATACTTTGTTGATTGTTTCCTTTGCTGTGCAGAAGCTTTTTAGCTTGATGTAATTCCATTTGCCTATTTTTGCATTTATTGTCTGTGTTTTTGAGGTCTTACCTAAACAATTTTGCCCAGACCAATGTCCTGAAATGTTTCCCCAATATTTTCTTTAGGTAGTTTATAGTTTCAGGACTTACATTTAAGTCCTTAGTCCATTTTGGTTTTATTGTTGTATATGGTTAGAGACAAGAGTATAGTTTTATTCTCAGCATTTTGTTATCCAGTTTTCCCATGACTATTTGAGAGACTGTCTTTTCCCCAGTGTAATAAGTTGGCTGTAAATGTGTGGATTTATTTCTGGGTTCTCTATTATTTTCCATTGGTCTTTATGTCTGTTTTTATGCTAGTACCATGCTCTTTTGGTTACCACATATGGCTTTGTAGTATGGTTTGAAGTCAGATAGTTGATACCTCTAGCTTTGTTTTCTGCTTAGAATTGCTTACGCTATTTCGGGTTTGTCTCTTGGTTTTATATAAATTTTAGGATTCGTCTTTCTGTTTCTTTGAAGAATGTTATTGGTATATTGGTAAGGATTGCATTGAATGTGTAGATTGCTTTGGGTAGAATGGAAATTTTAGCAATATTAATTCTTCTAATAAACATGGAATATCTTTCTATTTTTTGCCCCCTTCAGAGTTTATGAGAGTTTTATAGTTTTCATTGTAGACATTTTTCACCTCTTTGTTTAAATTTGTTCTTACATATTTTATATTTTTGTAGCTACTGTAAGTGGGACTGCTTTCTTAATTTCTTTTTCAGATTGTTTGCTATTGGTGCATATAAATTCTAGGAATTTTTGTATGCTGATTTTGTGTCCTGCAACTTTACTGAATTCATGTATCAGTTTTAACAGTTTTTGATGGAGTCCTTAGGTTTTCTAAATATAAGATCATGTCATCTGCAAACAAGGATAATTTGATTTCTTTCTGTTCAATTGTGATACCCTTTCTCTTGACTAATTGCTCTGACTAGAACTTTCAGTACTATGTTGACTAAAAGTGGTAAAACTAGGCATTCTTATTGTTTCAAACCTTTGAGTAATTATTTTGAGATGTTTCTTCTATACCCAGTTTGTTTTTATCATGAAGGAATGTTGAATTTATTGAACGCTTTTTAAGCATCTATTGAAATGATAATATGATTTTTGTCCTTGATTTTGTTGATGTGAGGTATCAATTTATTGATTTGCATATCGTGAACCATCCTTGTATCCTTGGGAGAAATCTGAATCGATCAGAGTAAATGATTTTTTTTAATGCGTTACTGAATTCAGTTCGCTAGTATTTTGCTGAGGATTTTTGCATCTGTGGTAATCAATGATATTTGGCTAGATTTTTTTTTTAATTGTGTCCTTGTCTGGTTTTGGTATTAGAAAGAGTTTGAAAGCATTGTTTTCTTTAATTTTTTTTGGAGTAATTTTTGTAGGCTGATACTAGTTCTTCTATGAATGTTTGGTAGAATTCAGCAGTGAAGCCATTTGGTCCCAGGCTTTTCTTTCATGGGAGACTTTTTACTACTTTGATTTTGTTGTTATTGGTCTGTTCAGGTTTTATATTTCTGATTCATTCTTGATAATATTTATATGTCCAAGAATTTATCCATTACCTCTAGATTTTTCCAATTTGTGACTATATTATTGTTAATAGTCTCTAACGATCTTTGCATTTCTCTGACATCCATTGTAATTTTGTGTGTGTGTGTGTGTGTGTGTGTGTTTCTATTTTGGGGGTTCTTTTCTGTCTAACCAAAGATTTATTTTTTTATTGTGTAAAAAACAAACTTTTTGTCTGTTTGGCCCTTTGTATTTTTAGTCCTGATTGTATTTATTTATGCTCTGATCTTTATTACTTCTTTCTACTAGTTTTGAGTTCATTTTGTTCTTGCTTTTCTTGTTCCCTGAAGTGCATTGTTAGTTTATTTGAAGTCTTTTTATTTTTTAACGTAGGTGTTTATCGAGATAAAATTTCCTCATAGTACTGGTATTGCTTTGTACCATAAGTTCTGGTATGCTGTGTTTCCATTTTTATTTGTTTCAAGAAATCTTTAAACTTCCTTCTTAATATTTTATTTACCTATTGGCCATTCGAGAGCTCATTAATTTCCATCTGTTTATGCAGTTTCCAAAGTTTCTCTTGTTATTGATCCTAGTTTTATTCTATAGTGATAAGAAAAGATAGCTGGTATAATTTTGACTTTTTGAATTTGCCGAGGCATGTTTTTTGCCCTAACACATGGTCTATCCTGGTGAATGTCCCATGTATTGATGAGAAGAACATGTATTCTGTAGCAGTAGGGTGAAATGTTCTGTAAATGTTAGGTAGGCCTTTTTTTTTTTTTTTTTTTTTTTTTTTTTTTTTTTTTTTTTTTTTTTTTTTTTTTTTTTTTTTTTTTTTTTTTTTTTTTTTTTTTTTTTTTTTTTTTTTTTTTTTTTTTTTTTTTTTTTTTTTTTT
>PVKV010026042.1:0-28690 GCA_004027835.1 Alouatta palliata | reverse complement strand
GAGGAAGAGGAGGAGGAGAGAGGGAGGAGAAAGAGAAAGAGGGAGAAAGAGAAGAGGAAGAGAGAGAGGAAGAGGGAGAAAAGAGGAGGGAAGAAGAAGGAGACCAGGAAGAGAGCAGAAGCCACTTCATTCTCCTCTTGTGCAAAATGGAAGTAACAATGGCATCTTCTTCACAAGGTAATTGTGAGAATTCACTGATTGGCATAAGTAGTGAGTGGCCAATAAGAAGCATCAAATAAATGTTTTTTGGTTCTTTCCCTTCTTGCTCTTTATCAGGCTGTCACTGGCTCACCTTTTATGCCTCCCTCAGGAAAGCCTTCGCTGACCTCGCCCAGATCATATCAGTGTTCCCCACCTCAATCTGGTGAAGCACCCAGGTGTGGACAGGGCGGGTTACCTCTGGAGGTTCTGGGGAAGAATCTTTTCCTCACCTTTTCTGACCTTTGGTGGCCACCTGGTAGTTCTGGATGTGAGGATGATAAGCATCTGTGAGGGTCATTATTCAGCCTGTTCCACTCACATTCTACATTTGTTTGGAATGTTTTTAGGTGTCAGCAACAGAAAACCTGGCCAACGCTGACTAATTTTTTCCCATAAAAATAAATCTGTAAGTAGGTAATGTTGATTTTATGTAATCATGTCAACACAAGCACCTCTGTAATTCTCTTGACCCTACCGTTCTGGTCACAAAAGGACATCTGTAGCTTTAAACAATATCTACCTCAAAGGCAAGAATTGGCACAGGGGTGATATCAACTGCATCTTTTTATTTTTTATTAGGAAAGCCAAAGGTTTTCCAGAAGCCCTCCCAGGAAATGTGCCTCATGTTCCATTGACCAAAACTGGACCTTAGTTACATGGACCTAATCTCTGGCATTGCATTTCCACTTATTTTTCTATTGGTTCCCATAAAGAGTCACTAAATCTAATCCTCACTCCAAAGGAAGAAATTAGACCCCACTTTCTGAATGGACAAGTATCAGAAATTTTGTAGATATATTTTAAACCACCATATTTATAGATTGTTTTATGCTTTGATAACAGCTTTTTTACCTAAAGTCATTACTTGTACTAACTAGAAGCATGTATATACCTTCCTGTGGTAGCGATGGTAGGTAGAATTAATATGTGTCCCGTTTTAGCACTCAGGAAGCTCCAGTAACTCTGCAAAATACTTTAGTGTATTATTTCATTCAATCCTAACAACAACCTTATGAGCCTGATATTTACCTGGTAACGGATTGGTGATTGTTTACTGCCTCAGCAACCAGCCCCATGGCAGAAGCATAATTCCTTGCCCCTTGACTGTGGGGTGGGCCATGTAGCTTACTTTGGCCAATGAAATGTCAGCAGGATTGACAAAATGCTTGATGAATGCTTGGTTGGTTGGGCTCATGCTCTTGCCCCTCTGCCATCGCTACGAGAGAGGCATGCTTCAGCTAGCCTGCTGTTCCAGGAGGATGACGGGCACATGGAGTAGGTGCCTCTCAGCAGCCTGCAGTCATGTGGGGGAGTCCAGCCAAGATCTGCTGTCTCCCGGCTAAGAGCAGACCAGGTCATCTGACACACAGATGCCTGAGAATTTTTTTAAGTGATTTTTGTCTTAAGCCACTAAATGTTGGGAGGTTTTTTACAAAGCAATGTTTAAACATTACAAGCATCACCTCCATTTTACAGATGTGGAAACAGAGGCTTGAAGAGGTAGACAATTTGCCCAAGGTAACCCAGCTGTTAAGTGGCAAGGAAAGGATTAACACCCAAATCTAGCTGCATTTCAAACCCATTCTCTTAGTTATTATGAAATTCTATTTGTTGTTGAATCAGTTCTTGAAGTTTAAATCACTCTTCCTACAGCTTCCGCCTTTTCCTTTATATTAGAGAACAACATCATAGTAACAGACTAATAAAATTACAAAAATAGTCAATAAGGGCCTCTTAGACCAAGAAAAAAATATATATATATACAACAGAGTCACACAGCTCAAGCCCCTTCTGACAAAGCCCCATGGGTCTGACAGAGCAAACACAGAAAGGATTTAAATTTTAATTTCACTGTAAGGGTTTCTTTGGCTCAGAAACAACTCATCTCCCTTTAATTTATCAGAAGACATAGTACTGTAACAAAATAAGGCAAAAATCTTCCAAAGTGTAAAATGTATCTACTCTCAGAAGGTTTCCAAATTGTATATTAGTTTGCATTGAATGTATTTTCCTGATTAGATTGCCTTTTAGGTACACCAGACCTAGAGGGATATGATGCCAGAATCACCAGGCAATTTTGCAAAGAAATCCATCAGTCTAAAAGGAAAGACTGTGTGAACTCTCACTCCAGGACTTGTCAAGCTCTCTGTGAAGAGATGCTGGGACTGACCTCCAGTGATGAGACACAGTGAATGTGTTTGTTTGTTTGTTTGTTTGCTTGCTTGCTTGTTTGTTTTTGAGACAGAGTCTTGTTCTGTCAGCCAGGCTGGAGTGCAGTGGTGTGATCTTGGCTCACTACAACCTCAACCTCCCAGATCAAGCAAATCTCCTGCCTCTGTCTCCCAAGTAGCTGGGATTACAGGGGCACACCACCACACACAGCTAATTTTTTGTATTTTTAATAGAAATGGGGTTTTACCATTTTGGCCAGGCTGGTCTTGAACTCCTGACCTCAAGTAATCCGCCTGCCTCAGCATTCCAAACTGCTGGATTACAGGCATAAGCCACTGCGCCCGGCCTCACAGTCAATGTTTTTACCAAGTAGTCGAGATAGGACCTCCTCAGTGAGGTCCAAAGAAAGCAAGAAGCCTGACGTGGGTGACACAGCTACTATGAGTCACCTGCATGCCAGCTGTGTTCCTTGCCTGTGTGCTTGAGTTATCTTAAATTTTAACCATCATTCTATGAGATATATGTTGTTCCATTTTTACAAATTAGAAAACAGAGGTTTGAAGGGTTTTAAGGAAACTTGGGCAGAAGTTACTCAACTAGGTAAGGACAAGAATTAATATTTGAGAATTTTTTCTAATCATATATTGTATGTGGCTTTTCATTAAACTATTCTAATTCATTTGTACAAATAAAATTATAATTACTGAGTCAAAAAAAACGTCTCTTGAAGTTTTGGGATTGGTGAATAGGAGATTCGATAATATAGGAAGCTTTTAACTACAGGTAAGAAAAACATATTAATAGTGCATTAAATCATGAGATGTGTCTAATATAACAGAGTCCAGAAGTGTGGTGGCTCCAGGACTGGCCTGATTCAGGGACAGGGACAGAACACAGGACCAGGACCACCACTCTTGTGCCTTGGCAGACATTATCCATGGACCACAACATTCTCTCTGTTCAGCCTAAATTCATCTTCAGAATCTTTCTTAACTAGAGGCTTTAAGAAGCTATTATCAACCAAATGGAATTAGCAAGTCATACTAAAGCTATTCTTTTCTGATTCAGACTCCTTCCTGCCCAGTGAATCAATAATTGTGAGGCATCTGCCATGCCTTCAGCTCTCCTGACAACAAAAGTGGTTGGAAATACAAGACAAGCAGAGAAAATGGCCCCTGCGCTGAACAGACTGAAATCCTGCTGGAGAAACAAAGTATAGATACATGAAACAATGAAGGAACCGATTTTAAAACTGCACTAGGGCAGATAATAAAGATCAGATTGTCTTCATCCTTGGTAAAGAGATACAATCTAAAGGAATAATTTGGGAGTTACCTGGTTTGGTTTGGTTTGGTTTTGTTGACCTGGGTCTTGCATCATTCTTATTAGGAGTACCTCTATTTCCCACTAGAATATGTCTTGCATTGATTTCACTTTATTATTCTGCTCATAACCTAACTTCTTAAAGTTAGAAAACTTCTGACAGTATACAGGCTTTTTCTTTAATAGAAAAAAATATATAATTTATGGAATAGTCTTTTTGTTCAACCATTAATAGGGCAACACTGGTGTTTACTGTGTTGAAGCTTCTTTTTGCAAATGTCCTTTAAATAATTTCTGCTCTCTTCCTCCAGCTGCTTCATAAGTTAGATAAAAACTTGATTCACAGTCTTTATTTTGTTTCAAGTTTTGTACTTTGCATCACAATTTCTTAAAGAAACAACTCCTTGCATTGGAATTTGAAAACACTACTCAGTGAAATCTCAACTGTGCTGCAGTATTTTAACATTAGGTGTGTATGCAATGATGTTTAACAAGAGAAAGAGCTCATTTAAGGAGACTTGGAAATGATCGTTTTCTTGGGTATCTGTTACGGCTAATTCTCAGCAAAAAGGGACAAGCAGAAGTCCTTCAACATTTAGAGAGAGGACGGAATATTACCAAGGAAAGGCATGGCTGGATCTGGAATTACTTGCAAATTCAAGAAGACTCAAAATTAATGGCAGAGTGAAAAATTCAGTCATCATAAATTCTCAGACTCGTGTGGCAAAGAATCACTCCTGTGACCCACAGACCCTTATCCATCATCAGCACCCAGCATCCCTGCACAGACATTTTATTTGTAGAGCTGTTGCTTCCCAGCGCTCCCCTATATCCTTGCTTCAAGTCAGCAGATGCCCCCAACTCCCAAGCCTACTTGCTTTGATGTTGACCAAGCAGTCTTTAGTTTTGATTTACAATATCATCGGTAAACAACTGATTATTCTTCTACTTTTACAACTTAATCTGTAAAATTATTCAGAGATTTCATAATTTTCTAAATTTAAGATTGTTTTTTTCCTAATAGTACTTGATATTAATTTGGCAAATAAAGGCAAGTAACATAAAGAGCTTTAGGAAATCCCGATAGGGTATCATTTTATTACAATGAATAAAATAGAACAGGTTTCAATTAAATGTTAACAGAAAGGTTTTTTCTGATTATAAAATCAAGATACGCTCATTGCAATAAATTCGGACAGTATCCAAAAGCATAGGGAGGAATTTCAAAGTCATCTTCTATCTCCCGGAATAACCACTGTTAACATATTAGAGTTTATCAACAGAGACCCTGTCACATGCACATACCCACATGTGTGTGCATTTTCAATAAAATGAGATCATGCATCTGCGAGTGCTTGCTTTTTTCCACTCAGTAATATACCATGGGCATTATTTTCTGTCAGCAAGCATAGATTTCAATAATTATATTAAATGCTGCACAATATTCCACCATATTGTTGTGCCAAACTGTACTTTTCTAACCCTATGTGATTGATCATATAGAGCAATTCCAGTATTTCAGTATTATAAACCAGCCTGCTATGAGCATACACCTGGCATCCTTACCCAATTGTGGCCTAGGTGATTTCTGCAAAATGACAATAATAGTTCTGAAATTTTGCCTGTTAAGAAACCTTCCATGGTCTCCATTCTCTCTGCATATTACGAGCGACAGTGCCTGCAGAACCAGTGGCTGTAAATGCAAGGTCACTAAAGGGGGCGGGCATTCCTACATACCACCTTGGCTGAGGATATCAAGGGCAATAGGATCAAGGCCTCTTCAAGGCCCTCTTGAGGACTTCTTCAAGTGTTTATACAAAACACTCCTTAGGGCTCCAGAAACAGCTGGGAGACTGGAGGGTGGGAATCTGAAAATCTTTCCTGTCTTGATAGAGGTAGCTCAGAGAAAGACTATTATTGGTTTCTATTAACGAGACTGACTTTTGAGCTGTCAGAAGGCAAACTTGCATTTTACAGCAAATGAATAAACATATTTTGGATGCACTGCTAACAAAGGGGCCAGCTTATTTTAAATTCTCCCCAGAAACAAAACAAATAAAGAGAACATCTCAGAATCATCACTTTCAGAAGCCAGCTCAGAGACCACCTGGAGAAATCCCACTGACTCTCAGCAGCTCCCCGGATTGCCATTTAGAAGCCACCAGAACCAAGAACAGCCACCGCCCGAGAACAGCTTCATCCATTATCCGATGCTGCCTCCTTCTGCCGGCCATTAGCAGGTGAACTTCTTTTCCCCCAAGGAGCACCATTGCTGACTTCTAGTGTATGTAGCCAGGGTTTTAGGAGTCTGGCTGTAGGGGCTGACAGAGCTCAGCAGGCATGACCATTCCCTTTTAGGGAAAAACTTCAAAGTCATGGAGCTGGCTTTGCTCCTTATGATGAATGGGCAGCATGGCAGTGTGTTTTGTTATGCCACCGCCATCATAAACGGCTTTAATAATTGCCTCAATCTCTCCGAAATCAGTTGTTTCTACAATTAATGACTGATTTCACAGGGCATTAACCATCCTCAGCAACAGTTCATTAACTGCTGGTGAGTGGGAATAAGCCACTGTTGGAAGATACTTATGCTGCCTTCAGAAGATTTGCCGATGGTAAGCAGGGACATGTGCCCAGAGGAAAATAACAACGAAGGCAGCTTTTCTGAACACCTGGAGTTACCGTGCAGGGTGGTGGATGTCAGCAAGATACTTGTAATATCTCAGCTCCAGCCTTAAGTTGTGGTTAGAAAGCCAAGAAGCAAGAGAACAGAGCTGGGAGCTAACTCAGGTCTATTACAGGGAAGACTGTGCTGTCCATTGCAAATGGACTAGAGTCTGACCCATCTCCAAGCTCCTATGATAAGGGAAGGTGGGGATCCTTGGAGGATGATAGCAGGAGATTTGGACAATGAATGGACAATGGGGAAAATGATATCCAATTGTAAAGACCAATAGCCCTCTCCCCAGCACAGGACTTGAGCTTTATGAGAGCTGGTAGCAGGCCTTCTTCTGCTCAGCAAAGCATCGCCATGGCCTAGACCAGTGCTGCCATGTGATAAGCACTAGATAAATATGTGTTGAATGAAGCCCAGGCATGGTGGCTCACACCTGTAATCCCAGCACTTTGGGAAGATGAGGCAGGTAGATCACTTGAGGTCAGGAGTTCGAGACCAGCCTGGCCAACATGGCAAAAACCTGTCTCTACTAAAAATATAAAAATTAGCCAGTTGTGGTAGTATGTGCCTACAATCCTGGCTAGTTGGAAGGCTGAGGCATGAGAATCACCTGAATGTAGGAGGCAGAGGTTGCTGCGATGAAGTGAGCCGAGATCATGCCACTGCATTCCAGCCTGGGTGACAGCAATACTCATCTCAAAATATACATATATATGTATATATTATACATTATACATATTTTATTTTGTATATGTCTTAATACACATACACACACACACACACACACACACACACATATTCATTGTTGAATGAAGAAACTAGAGACAGAAGTTCAAGACCAGAGCAAGATACCCTAGTTCAGAACAGAAGCCAAGCCCTGAAAGGACAGAGACAAACCCCTACTTCTGAAGGAGGCGAAAAGAAGATCTAGAATAGGCCTAAGTTACAGATCACCAGCCTTTGAGGTTCAACTTTCTAAGGGCTCTATGCTTAGTCAAGATCAGCATGGAAATCAGACAAGCTGAGAGAAGGCACACACAACACATCTCCAGGAGAGTAGGACTGAGAAGGTAGCTGTTTCTTCCCAAGTGGTGTGTGCTCAGAGATGGCCAGCAAGGCCGCCATCTTGGTCCCTGGAATGACTTCTTCGGCCTCATCATAAACTCTTCTCTTTCCTCTGCTTTCCACCCCACTGGCTTCCTCTTGGTTCTTCTCATGCATCACGATGTTTCCCACACTTGGGCATCCGCACACGCTGCTCTCTCTGGATCTAGTGTGTTTCCCTCTCCTTTTGGTTCAGTCGATCCCTACTCATCCCTCAGGCCTGGCTCCATCATGCTGCCACAGAGAAACCTCCTGACTGCTGGAGATGCTCCCAGCACCAGGCATCCCTTCTGCACCGTGGCAGTCTGACAGCGTCCTGTTGCTGTTTGGTCAAGACTGTCAGCTCCCAAGGCTGTAAACTTCAGATCCCCACACGCGTCACATTCACCATTGTCTCCCCAGTGCCTGACACAGTGCCTGGAATGTGGTGGGTTTTCAACACATATTTTTTCAATGAATAAATCCTGATGAATGAGGCCCTATATTTTCCAGTGGGCAAGTAGATCAGAATAAATGAACTGGCAGAATTTGCCAAGTCCTCCGGCAACGAGATGTCTTCAGAGTGCACACCTTTGACCATCTTGGGGAATACAGAGTAGAGGAAACACCAGCAATGATGAAAGCAAATCATGGGCAGAAATGGCCCATTTTCCTCCTGTGTGTTTTCCTTTGCAAACCCAGGCTAAAATAGCACATTTCCTGGGAGGCGGATATCTTTACAGATGAATTCACCACTTTCAAGCATTTGACAAGGGTTGACTTGTTCTCATCTAAGTTGACACCCTGATGCTGGATCTCATGGGTCTCTGGCCAAAAAAAAAAAAAAAATACATTGGAAACCTCTCAAACCTTTCTGAAAGTTAAATTGGAATCCATTGACCTAATCTCTATCACAGGCATTATAAATCATTTTTAAGATAAGGGTATTTTTGTTTTTGTTTTTATTTTTGTTTGTGCCTCTTGAAAATGGAAACAAGAAGAAATATGCCCCAGGGAAGGCTCACACAGCTGACCGGGACCATTGCAGCTTTGTCATCGGAGGCTCCGCTTGGGGCTGAAGGGGTTGGGATTAGGGGGAAAACCAGCAAATGAGCTCAGAAAGGCAGGAACAAAAGCTGAAAGAGATGATCTCACCTCGTAGCGCCAAAGGAACAAAGCTCCCACCCAGGCCCCTATGATGTTGCTTCAGTTTGGTCCCGTCCTTTGTAACCACAGCTTAACAGTTTACGCGGGTGACGTGCAAGGCACTTTCACATTCATTAACTCATTTGATCCTCATAACTGGGGGTGGTGAGCAGGACAGGGCTTACTCGGCCTCTTTCGTTAAAGGAGAAAACAAAAGCTCAGCTTTCCAGTGGCAGTGACCCAGTCAGGGCTTGATGCCTACTCTTTGCCCACCACCACCCCTCAGTTTCCATTGTCCCATGCAAGTCTTCCTTTTAGTTTCAAAATAATAATAACTGATATTTTCTGAGGGCTTATTATATAATGACATAATGACAAGGACTATACAAAAATGTTTTACGTGCATTATTTTATTAAATTCTGTCCATAAGATTCTAAAGGTATGTATTAGGTTCATGTGGCTGCTATAACAAATTGTTACAAACATGGTAGCTTCAGGCAACACCAATGTATTCTTTTACAGCCCATAAGTCCAAAATCAGTTTCACTGGTCTGAAATCACAATGCTGGCAGGCCTAGTTCCTTCTGGAGGCTCCAGGGAAAATCTTTTCCACGCCTCTTTCAATTTCTGGTGTCTGCTGCCATTCCTTGGCTTGTGGCTGTATCACTCCAATCTCCAAGGCTAGTATCTTCAAATTTCTCTCTGTTTTATCTTCATCTTTACATTTCTTTCCTCTGCCTCCCTCACATAAGGACCCCTGTGATGCCATTCAGAGCCCACCCTGAAAATCCAGGATAATCTCTCCATTTCAGAATTCTTAACTTAATCACACCTGCAAAGACTTTTTCTGAATAAGCCAACGTTTGCGAGTTCCGGGGAATGAACATGGATATCTTTGGGAGACAATTTTCAGCCCATTACAAGTGGGTAATGTTGATATTCTCCATTGTGCAGAAAGAGGAAACTGAGGCATGGAGAGATGAAATCACAAGCCTAAGGTCACACAACTAGAACTGAAACCCAGTCACTCTGACACCAGAGCCTGCTAAGCTATACTCTCTTCCTAACTTTCCCATATCTTGGGCAATCATTTTGAAGAAACAGAGTAAAAGACAACTCCAAAGAGAGTTTGAATATTTTCCCCTTAGCATTAGATTTGCAATTAGCTGTGGTTATGCCCCAGGGAAGTACGGTGTCTAGGAAGTGAGCCTTAGTCCTAGAATGCGGTCTCCTATGCACAGAGCTTTTAGGCAGCATCACTCAACTGCCTTTGAATAAGCCACACCTGAGAGGCTGTCATCTTGGGAACCACATCTGGTTTTCCAAGGAATCACTCTAAAGCGTAGACTGCTCCCCTTGCCTCGTCCTCCCACATCCAGGTGCTTTGATCCATCAGAGATTCAGGGAGCTATCTCCATTCTAGTGGAACAGGCCCAGGAGAGGCTGGGAGTTTATGATTCCCACACGAAGAGAAATAATTTTGCTTTGGAGCTATTTTGCTATAATCTCAGGTAGCTTATAGTCATGGTGGAAGGCCAAAGGGGAGTTGGCATATCACATGGTGAGAGAAGAGGCAAAAGAGAGAAAGAGGGAGGTCCACCCACTTTTAAACAACCGGATCTCATGTGAACTCTCACTCATCACCAAGGGGATGGCACTAAGTCATTCATGAAGGATCTATATACACCAAAGTCTCGCAACTCTAATACAATAAGTTCCACTTTAGGTCCAGACTGGTAATGGGAATCGAAGCGTGACCCACCTTTGCAACAACTTCTAGATGTTTGTACCCAGCTAAGAACTATACACATGTGGGCAGAGGTGAGAGGAGACAGAATGACACGCTCAGGATTGATGGGAACCTTAGAGACTGCACCCTTTGACACCGTCTCAGGAAAGAGGTGACTTCCTTTCTGCTTCTTCATTATAGAACTAGGTACAACAGACCTGAAAGTGATCATTAAAAATGGAACGAGCGTGTATATTGACTCAACTTCGGGTCTCAGGTCCTGTAGGATCGACTTCAACTGCCCACAACTCCTCTTCTTGAGTTTCCAAATATAGCCGAACTATCAGCAGCCCAGTGTAAGCACGACGGTCTATAGGAATGGCATTTCAGAAAGGTGAATGGGGAACTGGAACATTTGGTGAGAGCAAGAAATAAGGCAATGGATTGGGAAGGGCTCACAAACAAATCTAGAGCAAATGTGACCAAGACGAGAAATAATTATTTCAGAGTTCTCTTTTCACAGCTAGAGGACCGGGTGTTCATATTTGGGATGAATGTTACACACCCCAGAATGAAAACGCCAATTTACAAAGTCTCAAGGAGCCCCTTTCAGGCTATACTGAGTTACTGTAGGTGACTTCAAAAAATAAAACTAAATCACAGCAACACACTCCTCTACTGCCAGGTGATCACCTTCAGGAGCCAGGGCCACTGCAGAGTCAGTCACTATTTGGGGGACCGGAGTCACATGCTTTCCCCAATGTACAAATGTGTTCCTGGAAGCCACAGCATCTCAACAGTGGAATGAAGCCCTATCAGCACCAAAAGCTGTGGGTGAGGCACCCAATGAAATATTGGATTAGGATTTGAGATCAGTGTTCACATCCCTAATGGCCTCTCACAGACCCCATGCCTTCTGAGGGACCAGAAACAAAATCAATCACATGCCACAGTATGTCATGGGATCTTTCTGACTTTGAGTTTTCTCACCCATGCGATGGGCATACGAATCTCCACCACAATCTTTAAGAAGTTCCTGGGGCCAGGCGCAGTGGCTCTAACCTGTAATCCCAGCACCTTGGGAGGCAAAAGGAATTGCTTGAAGCCAGGAGTTCGAGACCAGCCAGGGCAACATAGTGAGACTCCATCTCTAAAATAAAATGTTAAAAAAGAAGTTCTTAGGAAGAATACACATGAGAATGCTGTGTAAACTATAATGTACTTAGGCTATAGGTTTTTCAAATAAGAAAAGGATAAACAGCAGAAAAAATATTATCTTCAAAATCATTTTCATATGTCATAAAAACGTGTATTATGGTATTCCAGTATAGTCTCATTGGAGCTGAATAAAGAAGATTTTTTAAATTAAGTCTCAGACTCATCCCTATATTGAGAGGACAATTTTATCTGTGAAAGTGAGCCACCCATCTCACTAGAGTTGGACCTTCCAAATCAGCATATACACTCACACAATAAAGCCTGCCTCTCACCCATATTATGCAACAAGATGACATCTACAATCTACTAACTTGCAATTGCATCCATTTTTTTTTACCCCAGATCCAGGAATTAAGCAACTTTAATTTCTTGGTCTTGTTCTTGCAGAATTCAGAGAGTAGCCCTTGTCCCAGAAGACCCCTTGCCACCACCCATCTAGACAACTGGCTAAGGTAGCATCAATTAGATAGACAAGGCAAGAGCAGAGCCAACTTCCTTCCTCACTCCAGTGAGGAGTTCTGTCTTCTGTGTTAGGATACAGCAGAGCCCAATGTTTTCATAACACAGTGAGTAACATACAGGGTGTTTGTGAGAATTAGAAAAAGGGGCTTCCTCTGGGTTAAAAAATTAGGAAAAGATGTCCTGATCTTTGAGTAAACACAGTCCTGGACAATCCCCAGCCTGCATGAGATCCAAAGTGTTTTCTTTGGTCTACAAGGTTCTTGCCCGTTGGGTACCCATGTGCCTGGGGAAACTCATGAGATTTCTACCCACTTTAGTCATGCTGGCCACTTGCACAACTTTGCTCTTGACCCCCCTCTGCCAGGAATATCCTCTCTTCAATTACTTTTTTATCTGAAAACCTCCTTCAAGATCCAGCAAAGGTAGCTCCCTAGATAAAGCCTTATTTCTCTCAGAAGTTTTTCAACACCACCCCTACTTTATTATAAGCCCTATGAAGGCAGAAACCTGTCTTTATTTTTCATGTTTGACACCCACCCATAGAGCCCAGCCCAACTGCACATAATAGCTGCTTATTCTGGTTGGCTGGATGAATGAATCAGTCTTTTAAGCCCCCATAATACTTTGTGAATATCTTGATAAGCCTCCAGTGCCCTGTATTGGAGCATATATCACTTTGTACTGTGAAAGTGAGTTATTGGAGGGGAGGGCTTGTGCCTTTTGAGTTTCACATCCCCAAATTCCTACACAGAGCTGGGCAGAGCCCAACTGCTCAGAATAAGCTTGTGGACCCAAGGTTTCCAAAGCATGGATGTAAAATAGCTGCTTCTAAATCTTTCCTTCTTAGGATCTATTACACGCCCCTCTCTCAGCAGTCAGAATACTAAAACGAAAGGTTTGTGCACCTGACGGGGACGAGCAGCTTTCCTTAGGAATGAGGACCTGCTCTGAAGGCTTGCCTCTGTTCCTCCTCAGCCATGAGCCGCTGACCTTATTCTGAAGGATAGACCAGGCAGACCCCGGGACACAGAAGGCATTGCAGGCAGGATTGGGTTTCCTTACTTCCCCATCTGTAAACTTTGTTGACTGTAGCTTTAAATATTTATGACCAATGCAGGAAGTTTAGCTGGAACAGAGAAGAGCTGGTGGCGAGATCTGTTTCCCTCCAACCCGGGATGTTAGCAGAGTGCACGTTCAGCACTGTGCTCCTTCCCAAGACTGGGCGCTTCCAAATGTCAACCCCAACCATGGTGTGTGGGGGTGACTGTGTGGGGATTTGAAATGATGGTTTTGTTCTCATCCATAAGCTGTTTTTCTTATTCTAAGGGATGTACTCTTGACCCAATCATGGAACACTGACACAATGCATAAAATTGTCTCTCATCCCATCCCTCCTCAGAGGGGCCCAGCCATTGTGTAAAAAGACACAAAAGGTTTGATTGGGCCCAAAATTCCAAGTCTATGCTGAGTGGGCAGGAGAAGCTAGAAGTAGGATGCTGCAGAGAGATGATGCGTTTTTGTCTTTTTTTTTTTCCTTTTTTTTTTGAAAGAGAAGGAATCTTCCAGATATCGTCTGCCCAATAGTTCCCAGCAGAAATACTGCAAGGAAGCTATGTCCTGACAATCACCACTGTTTATGCAGAATCTCTGGCAAACAGCATCCAACTCAGCGAGCTTTCAAATATGTATCACCCCACCACAATATTCGCCTCCCCTACACCATTTCCCACTAGTGGATTTGGTTTAGGATCGTTTTCATGATTTGCACTCGTTTTGTAAGCAACAAGAGGACTGACTCCAAGAGAAAAGCTAATCAGGGCTCTACCCAGAGACTCTGCAATCGAAATCAGATGTGCTGAAGGAAAAATTAATGGAAACACAGAATGGGAAGGGCTCATTGCTGATTTCATAGCAGAGAGGAGGAGCTGATGGGAGGGCATGGTCTCTGAGCAGAGGATCTGCAAGAATCCAGCTGTGCAGTCATCCATTTTATTTATCATGCACAAGGCAACATCTGTGTAAAACACCGAGCATTCCTGGGACCCAAATATCAGGCAAATAAAGAGTATTTGGGGAAGGAGGTGCAATAGCAAAATGATTTGTACTGCCTGCAAGTAGCTGTGAAGAACGACTCAAGGGGGGTGAGAGGAGACACTGTGAGTCTAGCTTTGTGTGGTTCAGGTAGTTCCATAGAGCAGAGCAGATGTAATGAGAACTAGCTAAGCCACGTAGTGGTAAAAATAAAACAACACAAGCAAAACAGGGAAAAGTACACTAGCCACAGAGGTCATCTTTACTTCTGGATCCGTTAGTGAGGAACCTTATAGGTAAAAATGTGACTTGGAATGCAAATGATCAAGGGTCTCAAGTGCTGTGAAGTCATGGGTGAAACAGGATCTCCCACAACTGAGAAAGTGCGTGCCAATAGGACAAATGGAAAAAAAACAGTGTTCTTACTCACAAATGGTTCTTAGTCCACTCAGTAATCTTCAGTGTTAGGAAACTTTTTAATCTGCAAATAAGTAATTTATTAAATTCACTTGGCCTCCCATAAATTACATGATGGCAGCTAACTGACGGCATGAAGTTAAACCTCCAACTTAGAGGTAAAAATGCATTCAAAAAAATAGAAACAATGAACAAGACCTGCTATTTGACAGCACAACAGGGTGACACAGCCAATAATAACTGTATATTTTTAAATAACTGAAGAGTCTAATTTGACTGTTTGTAACTCAAAGATGAAAAGCTTGAGGGTCATGATTCTCTATTCTCCATGATGTGATTTCACACTGCATGCCTATATCCAACCATCTCCTGTATCTCATAAATATATACACCTACTGACATGGTTTGGCTCTGTGTGCCCACCCAAATCTCATCTCAAACTGTAATCTCCACGTGTCAGAGAAGGGACCTGGTGGAGGTGACTGCATCATGGGGATGGTTTCCCCATGCTGTTTTTGTAATAATGAATGAGGTCTCATGAGAACTTATGGTTTCAAAAGCGTTGGCAGTTCCACCCTCTTGCTCACTCTCTCTCTCGCTTCTCTCTCTCTCTCCTGCCACTTTGTGAAGAAGGTGCTTGCTTCTCCTTTGCCTTCTGCCATCATTGTAAGTTTCCTGAGGACTCCCCAGCCATACAGAACTGTGAGTCAATTCAACCTCTTTTATTTATAAATTTCCCAGTCTCTGGTAGCATCTTTTATAACAGTATGAAAATGGACTAATACACCTACTACGTACCCACAAAAATTAAAAACAGAAAAAAACTTTTAAATGTATTCAAAAATTAGCAATGCCTAAAACCATCCTCTGGTAAGAGTACTGACAGATTACTGATATCAGTAATCGTTTTCCTTACTTTTCAGTAATCTCTCTCTTTTCAGTTCAGGACCGGTTAAAATGACCCATGTCGTGATTAAAACATCTCACGAGCTTAGCTTACACTGCTCTGGTCTTCCTCCAGTTATTTCTTACATCTCTTTTTATGTATTTGAACATGTACTCTTCTGATGTTTAAAGATACACACATGTGTAGATAAAATGCACCGTATAGCCCACATAAAGACACTAATAGTTGCTATATCCACTCACCCAAATCAGATTGGAGATAACTAGCATATTTAGCAGCTTTCACTCAAAGGAACAAGGTGCATGATAAAGGTGCATTATAAAGTCAACCTAATAAAGAACTCATTTTTTAAAAAAATCTCAAAATCACATGCACAGCATCACCAGCTAAATGTCACATTCTTTATCCCATATACCCTGCCTCGTGCCTTAAAAAATATAAATAGAAAGCTGTTCAATTTATAAATTGCTCTGCTATGCTCTGTAACCACCATTAATAAATGATGATTGACTTTATTCTTCTGTAACCACCCTTGTTTCATTCAGGATAGACAGTCCATTATCTAGCAATAATGACGGCTGCCTGCTATGTTACTGCTTAATTTCACAGGCCTGGCTACGTCTTCGGATAAAGAGAAAACACAGATAAAAATGGCAAGTTTCTCCTTTTATTTCACATAGCCCCATTTTAAAGTTGCCATCAGCAGTGGTAAAGATGGCTGGGAGAGGAGCTGATTGCATGCATTTTCCTTCAGGAGGTAGAGAATGGAGCTCAGGTGGATACAATCTGCCTGCATGACATTCACCCAAATCTAGGAAGAACATCCTGGTGACAGCACAGTGTCCCTTATCCCGCACCAGTAAACCAGCCTCATGACCTCTTGACGACAAGGGAAATGAGATGCTGGCCCTGAAGAGGGGGAACTGACATGACTCAGTTGCATGTAAAATTCCAATCTTACTCCGAGGAGCTGCTTTTTCATTTCACAGACGCCCTTTCCTCGTCGTTCCAACCTGCCTCCATTCTCCCGTCACTCAACTTGTATCTTCACACACACAGGACAGGGCTGCCTCTTCTAGTTGTGTTCCAAAGAAGCAGTTCTCCTGCAGGCTTTTATGAAATGAGGTGGCTGTTTCCGTACTGAGAGGTGGCTCCACACTACATATGGCAATGCTTGCTAGTGTGATGGTCATGCAAACGAGAAAGATTCTGGTTTCTCCCTTCAACTTGAGTTTCATTAGCCAGTTCAGGAGTGTTGTGGACTGAACTGTGCCCCTACCTCCTGCCCCAATTCATATGCCAAAGCCGTAATCCCCAAAGTGATGGCATTTGGAAATGGAGCCTTCGGGAGTTAATTAGGTTTAGCCACAGTCATGCAAGTGGAGTTTCTGGGATGGGACAAGTGCCCTTATGAGAAGACACCAGAGAGCTCACTTGCTCCTGTTCTGCCATAAGCAGACGGAGCAAGAAGGTAGTGGCTGTCTGCAGACCAGCAAAGGGCTCTCACCAAGAGTCTGCCCATGCAGGCCTCCTAACCTCGAACTGCTACCTCCCAAAATGAAAGAAATCGATGTGTGTTGTTAGTCACTCAGTCTATGGTAGCTTGTTATTGCAGCCCAAGCAGACTAATACAAGGGGTTAAAAGAAAAAAAACAGCATCAGATAAAAATGTAATTAAGAATGACAAACATCTGGTATTCTGTTCATAGGAACAAATGCTTCACGACAAAGTGAGCAAGGCCCATCTGGCCCCTTCTGGATCCCAACTCCACCCTTTCCTCACCGAGCAAGTGACTTGGCTTCTCTGGATCTCAGTTTCCTCATGTGTAAAACATCCCCCCAGCTTATGTGCCCATTCCAGAGGGCTTTCATGAAAATGCATCAAGACAAGACTCATAAATATTTAACATAGTGTTGGGCAACCCCATAAATATAATAAGATTCCCAAGGAGCTTAGAAAGAAGATTGCCCCGAGGAAGAATACAACAACCTGCCTTCGGTTACCTGATGGTTACCTTCAGAAACAAAAAAAATTTCACTAGTGACCACCTGGAAATAGGAAAGACATTGTGCCTCTCTTGAGACCTGTCTCTGCTGCCAAAGTGCACCATCTGCTCCTACCACACCGTGATCCCAGACAAATGCCGAAAACTTCAACCTGCTGATTAAGCTGATGATCTGGCTTTCCGGCATCCAAATATGATCTCATTCCCTTTCCTCACCCTATACCCTAAACCCCACTATCCAGCAGCCATTCTGTTTTCATTTCACTACCAACATCTGGTGCCTCTAATTCTATCAACACCCAAACATATGGAAGGAACAAGAAGACCCAGAGACGTGAACCATTATTTTTAAAAAGCAAACCAGGTCCTAAATATCAATTGGTTGCTAAAAGGGCACTTACGGAGGTTTATTAAGTACACAGAACACAAATCTGTTTGGCATGTAATTAATTCAAAATTACAGAAATACTAAATGTGTAATTAAATCTACATGGAATGTTTAGGGCTTTCGCTGGCATTTACAAAGGAAGCTATGGGAAATTTATTAGCTAGCTATTTATTGCTCAAAATACTGGCAAATAGGAGTATGTTGATGGAAATCTAGCTTGTTGTCAGTCTGCTGTTAGAGGCCAATTAAAGGTCCAAAGCCTTCCAAACCAGTGGCCAAGCAAGAGTATTGCCAAGCACAGAGTTTGACAGCTTTAGCTGTTTGTCCTTTCCATTCCATCTCAACAAGTGTTTATCTCCCCGGGACACGCCATACTCGTTTCTTAAATACGTAATTGACACATTAAAACGTGGTCCACAGGAGACCTGGATGAGATAAAAGCAACATTATATTTGGAATCCTCACCAGTTGACAAACTTCACTCTGTTTAAACAGAATACAGAAATTTTTTTTTTTCTGGCTCACTCTAAGTCAAAAGTTTAAATAAAAAATGTGCAAAGTGAAGGAGTCAAAAGTTATTCCAGAAACTTTCCCACTCATTTCTAGCCTCCGCAGCAGGTTAGGGCTAGAAAGGAGTGTCTGGTGTCCAGAGCTGGCCTGACCCTCCCCAAACTTCTGGTTCACAGTAGCCACCAGCCATGTGTGAACACTAAGTACTTGAATTGTGGCAAGTGTGACTGAGGAAGCAAATTTATTATTTTATTTTAATTAATTTCAACTTATATTTAAATAGCCCCATAGGTCCTCACAGGTTTGGCAACCACGCATACACATTAAAAAATCGTCAGCTATCATCTTAATAGAGGGATGTCCAAATGTCATGGGACTCTAGAGGTAGAACTTAATTGCCAGGGAGAGCAAGGGAGATTTTTTTAAAAAGATGGGTTATTTAATCAGGGTTTTGTGAGATGAACAGGAGCTTACCACTTGATAAAAGAAGACAAGGGAAAGCACTTTGAGCAGAGAGAAAACTGTGTGCATAGAAAAAGGGAGAAAAATAAGAGTCAAGAGAGATCCTAAAACAGAACCACTTAGTTAAGCCACTCCCAAATTCCAGACCCATGGAAACCGAGATCAAAATTTGTTCCTATGTTTGAGTGATTTGGTACACAGCAATAGATAACAAATACAGGGTATATCATATTGTGTGTGTATTGCCAACCTCATCGTGTGAATAGTGACAGGGATGCAGAAACTATCAGAGGGGATGCTGTAGCTTAGAAAACAAGAAAGGTCTACAAAAACTATTCATATGCCAAGATGCCCACCTCATCGCATCCAGTGCCAGCCTCTCAGGAAAACCTGTAAAGGCTCCAGAGAGTCCGTCCTTCCAAGCTCTCCTATTGCTGACGAACCGAAGGCCTTCTGGAAATATCTACATCTGTGCCTGGACGGCTATTTGATTTTAAAAGCAACATTTGAAATGACATTAAATTAGCCTAATTGTGGTCCCTGTGTACACTGACCTTTTCTGCCTGATACTAAGCTTACAAGAAGGGTATGACTATGATTTTAAGGGTAGAATTCATATTTTTAACTTCCATGTGCCAAGTTGAGTAAAGGGTTTTATGCAAATGCAGCAAAAAATATAGGCCCCCCAAAAGTCATCATCATTAGGCTTATTTCAAAATCAGATCTAATATTAATTCCTAGGCAATAACACTCTTTGGAATGAAGAGACTTGATTACTCTATAGGAATTCTAGTGAATAGCACTGCCACTCCCCCATCCCCACCACTGCCTTCTCTAAGCACTTTAAAGAATTTTTTTCTTTCTTCCTTTTTTAAAGTAATATGATATAAAGTAGGAAAACACCAGCTAGGAAACTTCTGAGCTCTGGAGCTAGAAGATCCCATTCCTTAGAAGCCAGCCCTGGCAGCAGAAGCCGAAGAGCCTTATAAGAAAAGTAGAAAGAGGCTGCTTACTCCAGAGAAAGTCAGTGATTCTCTGCAGGACTTAGAATCAGAACTGAATGGATGTAACTAGGAGGACTTAGAGGATAGGACTCTGGAGCAACTTCAGCCATCTGGGTGGAAATGCCAGAGTGGGGTTGGGCCATAGAGAAGAAAAAAAAAACATTGAGGATCTGGAAAACCTTCAAGAGCTGTTCAAATTCAGTGTTGTTGAAATGATAATAAGATTTACGATCCCCCCTCAAAAAATGGTCTACTCCGACACACATAGCCAGCAGCACCATCTTGTTAATCATGGCTAGGGGAATTGTCTCCTCCATGGCTTCTCTGTGCCTTCATTTAGTTTTATAAAACTGTGAGATATCAGACCTGATAGGTCCTGGGAGTGCTGAGTAACCCTCCCCTTCACAAATGAGGAAACTGAGGCCCAAGAGGGAAGGTGACCCATGCCAAAATCCAAACACGTTGCCCAAGCTGTGACAGGAGCCCAGGGCTCCTGAGTTTTTGTTCAGTTTTCTTCTAACAATTCAAAAGAACAAATTCAGTGCTCACTGCATCCAGGCTCACAGGGGTCACAGCAAAATGAAGGATTCTTATTCATGACAGCTGTTTGTAATGTGCTCATTTCTTCTGATTAGGGAATCTTCAGAAGAGATGCTTCTTGGTTCTAATTGATACGGCCCTTTTAAGAAATCGTTTATTTTCTTCTACCTCAATTGATTTCAGTCCTAGTAACAAGACAGAGAGGTGCAAATTTCATTCAAATGAAGCTCTTAGTCAACTTTTCCTATGAGACAAAACGATATTGGAAAATTAGCCATGAGGTGGTTCTACCAGCTATGGGATTTGACAAATTATGTCATCTTCCCAAAGGGGCATGGAAGGATTCTTTCAGGCTGTAGGGCTGCGAATGCACATCCTGACACCACAACCTGGCCATGAGCCATGGACACCTTCGCTATGCCGCAATGTAGAGCAGGGATTTCTTTTGCTGTTCTTCTTTCCCTTCAGTTGAAAAATTAATACACACAGATGGGAAAATAAAAAACATATCAATAGAGTATGCAAATTACTCCATCACACCTCCAAACCCCAGGCCCCGTCCTCAAATGTGAGCACTATTAACTGTATTTCCTATATCTTCATTTTTTTCCCACCAAAGGGAATATTCCATCCTCATTATATTGCCTGTGGTATTTTTCACCCAACAAAAATCTTTGAGATCTTTTCTTCCCACTGTATAGAGATCTGCTTTCTTCTTCTTTTTCACAAGGGATCCACTTTATTCTTTTTTTTCAAAACTTCAAAATGTCCCATGGTTCAAATATACAATCATTTATTTACCTTTCTCTTATTTATGAACATCCTGGCTGTTCCCAGTCTTTTGTTTCTAAAAATCTGTGCTGAACAAACAGAGTCATGTACAGGTCTGAAGGATACGTTTCCAGGAGCGGACATGCTGGCTTGGAGGATGTGAGCAGTTTAAAATCAAGGACAGGGTTTCAGGGCAGCCCAGTAATCACAGTCCCTCTGTGCAAAACCAAAAGCAACTGTCCATCTCTGTTACCCCCTCGGCCGGCTGCTTTCCCAGCTTCCCCCAGCCCCTCGACCCTTCCCTCCTGCTCCACATCATTCAGGTACTGTGTGTCTCCTCTGAGGACCAAACTCCACTGAGGACCAAACCCCCAGGCCCCTCTGAGCCCCACTCCATGCACCAGTTTCAGAGAAAAGGGACTGTCATTAAATATTTGCTAGAAGAATTCATGATGCCTGAATGGTGGATGGTGTGAACAGCAGGCAATTAACAAGGGGCTCATGTTTTTTTTCAATTAGTTGTACTCTCAACCCTTTCAATAGGAACATTCAAGGTCTCTTCTTCCTTGAGTGGGGTGGGAGATTCTTCCTTTTAGGTCATGCCCATGTTCTTCAAGGTGACATTGCTTTTGCTGAAGGGGTGAAGAGCAGACTGGGCCCTCACAGAGCAGTGTCCATGCCGCACATGTGTGTTTGTGTGTGTGTGTGTGTGTGTGTGCACACGCACACCTGACCACAAAGCAGGCCATTCCCTAAACAACTAGAACAGACTGCCCATGACCTCCCAAAGATCCCCACATTACCCCCAGCAAAGGCTGCCTGGGGAATGCTGCTGCTCTTTTGTTCCAGGCTGAGTGGAACTGTCACGGATGGATGGAGTGCATCTCCCAGCGGCAGCTCACTGTAAGCCAGGAGAAAGAGCAGGAAGCTCTCCTACAGATGCCCTGGCCAGGAATTCATGATCGCAAGCAGCCTGGGGCCTCCTCCTCCATGGCGAGCTTGCAGAAGATAAGGAACCATGGCAATGAAAACCACTACGGCCGGCGGGGGGGGGGGGGGGCATTTGTCCTAACTGCTTTGCACACAATAGTGTATCTTGTATCCAGTGGTACAGGACTACCATGAGCTGCATTTACAGAGGAAGAAGCCAACGTAGAGAGAGAAAGTGATGTGTTTAAAGTCACACAGTTTGCATGTCAGTGTGCAGCAGGGACACAGTAGCCATCCAGGCCAGAGCTCCAGAGTGCATGGCTACTTCCCCCCAGGGCTGGGAGTCTGTCCACACTGCAGGCACAGCACTGAGCAATCCACACCTGTCTCAGGTGGTCTTGCCAGCAGCCCAGTGAGGCAGGGACCATGGATAACTCCATCTGTCAAAGTGGCCACAAGCGGTGTGTGGAAGATCTCTCTGCTAATAATTAGAGGGCTTGGGCACCCCTTGGTTCCCAAAGCTGGTGAGTGCTCAGCACCATTGTTCTGCAAGGCCTCTTCTCCTGCTGGGCACACTGGCCACATCTGCCTTCTTGTTTTACATTTAAACTGCAAGTGGCGCTTTACATATGTTCATAGGACTTGGAAAACATCAGTCAAACTCAAGGGCTGGTAAAACCTTTTTGGTTTTAGCAATTTTCAATGTCTGACATGATGGAAATATAGGCAGGCAGTGGATCCCAAACACAATACACTTGATGATGAAACAGAGGTCACCAGCATGCTCTGAGTTCCCAGGAGACAATATTAATAGATACTGTTTTGTGAGTGCTTATTGCCGGATGTTGTGCTAGGTATGTGACCTTTTTAAAATCATTTAATGCTCACAACCACCTTCCAAAGGAGATAGCACTGACTTCATTTTAGAGAATAGACAAGGTTCAGAGAAGTTTAGTAAGTTACTCAGAGTCACACAGCTCATAAGGGCAGGGCCAGGATTCTAGGCCAGGCAGTCTAGCTCCAGAGTACAGCTGCCACACATAGCAAGTTTAAATACATAGTTAGGGGATGCCCAGATAAATGTGAATTTCAGATGAATGATAAGTAATTGTTTTCATTAAGAATGGCCCATGCAGGTCTCCAGTCTGTAGGCTGCTGCACGTTTCACACCGTCATGGTGGGGTTGGCACGGTGTCTCACAGACTCACCTTCAGTGTAGATTCTGAGAGGGGTAGACACTGACAGCCTTCCCTATCCTCTCTGACTCCAGCAAGGCCAAGAGACCCTTCCTCCCACACATCCCTCTTCCCACCTGCAGGTGCAAGGTATAAACACACATCACTGGCCTCCAATAGCCCCCATCCCTAACCTGCCAGCGGCTTGAGATGCTAAAGAGGGAGGGCTCTTTATTCACTGCTGGACCATGGAACTTGGGTTACAAGGCCAGCAGCTTGTTTCTACTCTTCCGGAACTGAGGTTTGGAAGAAAGCTGGAGCAATTTTGTTTTGCATTAACAGGATGCGGAGGAGCTTAGAAATGGGTAAAAAGAGCTAAAGACCTCTCCTACCCCTCACAGGGAGTCCCAGGCATCAGTTCTGGGCTTCAGTCTGGGGTGAAAATATAGGAACAGATGAGGCTCCTCTGAAAATAACAAAATAAAAAGAGCCCACAGGGATGTGTTATCAGGGGAGAGAGCAAGCAGAGGGTTTTTGTTTTGTTTTGTTTGGCGGGGGAAGCATGGATTAAACCCTCAAAACAAATCTGAAGCCAAAGTTAAGAGTAAAAGGCAGCTCGGAGACAAGACAGACTTTCCAGACATCGACGGAGCCTGCTGTAACACGTGGGTGTAGATCCAGATGTGAATTTAGAGATTGCCATTTGTGCTGTTTCTTGGAGCTAAGAACCATGAAGACACGCGTCCCCCCCTGCGGTTTTTATGACCATGCTTAGCAAAGAGTGATGCTGCATGGATCCGCTCCCCGGCGGGGACGTTCTGCAGAGGAGGCCCAGGCCTCGCAGCCACAGCCTCCCTCCTGCCCAGAGCAGGGCTTGGTGGAGGCACAGACCTCCTCCTGGCTCCCAAAGCTTCCTGTTTCCGCAAAAGGGATTCTCAGCAAAACAGCATTCTGCACTGCAGGTAATCACGGGCCACTTCCTCTTTAAACAGCTTCTTTGTAACCACAAACATGTATGTTTTTCATAAAGCTCTGAAAATTGTACTAGGCCCTGGGGAGGCACCAAGTGGAAACGCGGGTGTTCAGAGATTAGAACTCCACTACTCCAGAGGTACAGTGTGCTGTTTGTAACAATTATAATAATACACCTGTACCACCATTGTCAATGTGGGCCAGCCACACGGGGGCTCATTAGTATTGTATTAGGGCTGCATGGGGAAACAGATAATGGCCCATAATGAAAAATGCCAAATTTTCTATATAATAAAAATGAACTTGATTAATGAAAATCACTTTCAGGGAAAGAGTTACAGCGTTGTTAGAAATAAAAAATGATGTATTAATCCGACATTCTTACAGATGGTCCCAACCTCCTGACAACTGCTATTCATTTGAGATGCTATTAGCATGCATAATTATGCTAATTAAGTTGTAATTAAGCACCAATTCTTCAGAGGGCTTTTTTTGTCTATCATTTAATACAACTCGGTTGCAAAGAGTGCTTAAAGCTTTGTACAGTGTTTCATTCAAAAGGGGTTCCCAAATTTCTTAGCAAAGATTTAGCAGCTGAGCCATGGATAGGAGCTATAATCCTTGTTTTGGTTAAAGAAAAGTCAGTAAATACCAGCGGGGTCTGCCAGTTGTTGATAAAATAATGAACGCTTTCTGCTAAAATAAGCACAGTTCAAACCAGGGCAATTACAATGAGAACAAAATGTATAATTATCAGTAGTGATAGAACCATTGTCGTATTACATGGTCGGTTTTATACTTTTTATTTGAAAAAAGGGGACTTAAGGAGTACATTCAATAAGAAATAATTAGGGAAAATGGCATTCAATATTTTATTAAAAGGAAAATAAATCAGAAAGCTGAAAATATCTCCCAGGGGTGGGGTTGTGAAAGAGAAAAAGAATCAGAGATTTTGTTTTCAGTTCCAAAAGCTATTGAGATAAACATTTTAAGAACATCATAAAATAAATGAAAAAGGGCACATAAAATGGTGTCTTCAACTCGATTATATGGAGGCAAAGGCAGAGTTTTTAGGGAAGTAGTTAGTTAAACTAGCAATTTAAGAATAAATGCTTACAGGTCAGTTTGACTGAATTTTATCACTCTTGTCCCCAGTATCTATTGTATACGAGCACGCTGGACACAGAGTTAAGTTTTGCTTCATTTCGTTTTGTCACTTGTTCTGCAGGGATAAAGCCTGAAACAGCCAGAGAGCTTAGAACAAAGGGGGTTTAATGAAGGGCTTGGGAATGGTGTTTCTTCTAAGAGGAGGAGCTGGCCAGCCAGGGGGTTTTCTGGGACACCAGCGCTCTGCTCACCTTCCTTCCAAGGCAGAGAATTCTGTTTCCCAGGAGCTGCCTACTCATCTTTATTCCACCCTGAGCTGAAAGGGAAGGATCAAAAAACAGACCAGAGGAAGGCCCAATTCTCCCTAAACTTCCATTTAAATAACTTATTTTTTAAAACACCGAGAGCCTAGACCACACTGCAACCCCACCTGACTTGCCATATCAGTGTGATCAGCTGCAGTTTAAGGAAAAGCTCCAGGAGGGAACACTGGAAATACTGTTGGGCCACAGCTGAACAGCCTTTCCCACTTCCTCTTCTAACCATGACATTAAAAAAAAAATTATTTCAAATGAGCATTTTGCTTTCATATCTGTGCTAATCTCAATTTGAACTTGGTCTTTGCATTAGTTTTATTTTAAGCCTCTGGAAAACTTGCTCCTTGGGTAGGAAGCTCTGCAGAAACCACTCACTTTGTTTAATCGTCACTTTCCCTGCATGCAGTTCAGAGCAGGAGGGAAGTAACAGAGAAACATAGTGCCCTGGATGCCAGAAGCCACGAGCTGGAGCCTGCCTCAGCCACAGTATAACATTTAGCAAGCGGTTTAGTAAATTGTCCTCATCTGCAAAGTGGAACACCCATTAGCTGCCCTGAACAGCTCATATGGGATGATAAGATACAGCAAGACGTGCAAAGGCAAGGTGAAAAAGTGGGCCACCATGCAGATATTTGGGATTTCCACCCAGTAAAATGCCCAGTGTCCCTGGGCCTTCTCTGATGCTGAATGTCCAACATGGATTCTCCAGAGCCCCAGATGTTCATGAGAAAGTAGGTCTCTTACTGGACCTAAAGATCCTAAGCCCAACGCACAGCTCCTTGATTAAAATGAGCTCTTCTCTGCCTTTTCTATACTCGTCACTTTAAAAATATTCCCTTGCTGGTGATCATCATTGCTGAGGTCGGAAGGAAATGAAATGGCTTCCACTCATAAGGCTAGAAAGGCAGAATGATGAGGGGACAACTTAAAGACCAGAGGTAATTTTTTAAAAATAGCAAAATCAGCATACAAAACTAAAAAGCAAATGACAAGCAGGGGAAAATATTTGCAACCTATATCACCACAAAGTTAATAATCCAAATATGTAAAAAAAAAACTTCTATAAATAAAGAAAATTGCAACAATTCTATAGGAAAAGGAACAAGAGATACAAGAGTTCACAGGAAAAAAACCACAATGCTTCTTAAATGTGTAAAACGTCATTCATCCTTGCTAATAAAAAAAAAATGAAAAGTAAAACTACAGCTAAACATAACTTCTCACCTACTATTTTGGAAAAGAAAATCCCCAAAAGTTTGAAATATATATATATATACACACACACCCAGAGATATTACATACATATATAATTATTAAATATACATATTTAACATATTATACAAACACATACATATATACTGCACCAGTGAGGTAAAAACAGGGGCTTTAATACTTGGTGGTATATATTTCGACTGCACAACTCCTATGGTGAGAAATATTTAAATGTCTAGCAAAGTCATATATGCCTTTTACTTAGGAATTTCAAAGACACACTGGAAAAAATAAGATGATATGAACAAAATAGTTACTGAAGCTCTATTTGTAATGTAAAAGACTAGAAAAAAATGTGAATATCCATCTGTGTTAATTACATAAACTATGGTACCTCATTTCAAGTGGAGTATTATGCAGCTATAAAAAGGAACAAAATTATATCTGATACTGCTACAAGTAATTATCAGAAAATATTATTAATTTTAAAAATGCAAGGAGCAGAAAGCATGTGTAGTATATTACCTTTTATTTAGGAAACTGGTGAGAGAGAGAATGTGTGTGTGTATTTGTTTATAACTGCAAAAACATAGGCACATATAGCGGTAGTGTGAAAGGCTAAGCTAGACTCTTGAATGTATTTTGCTTTTCAGCTGTGCCTTTGATAATAAGCAAATGTTTAACCAAAATGTATCAAGATTTAAATCAGAATAAGACAAAGTACTTTAAAATTAAAAACTAAGTGAAACAAATAAATATAACCATAAAATGTAATATCATCAGAAGTAAATTATTTCAGCCTGGTGTAGTGGCACATGCCTGCAATCCCAGCACTTTGGGAGGCCAAGGTAGAAGATCACCTGAAGTCAGGAGTTCAAGATGAGTCTGGCCAACATGGTGAATCCCTGTCTCTATGAAAAATGCAAAAATTAGCCAGGCATGGTGGCATGTACCTGTAGCCCCAGCTACCCAGGAGGCTGAGGCAGGAGAATCACTTGAACCTGGGAGGCAGAGGTTGCAGTGAGCCAAGATTGTGCCATTGCACTCCAGCCTGGGTGACGGGGAGACTCAGTCTTAATCAATCAATTATTTCAAGGGTCTTTAAAAGACAATAATTTGACAATGAATTCCAAATGAATATATAGCCTAAGGTCAAATAAATCTTTGTTTTGAGCATTTATATTGTTGGCATCAACTTATAATGTATTTTTTCTTAAAAATATGTTTTTCCAAGAGTTTTCAACAGAAAACACCTGTGCACAATGATAACCCAACACAAAGAGCACCCAGTGACCACATTCTGGCCTTAAAGTACATTTTCTCACCATTAGCACCTGCTTTTTGGAGAAATGTCTGGTTCCAGACCGAGCACAGAAAATGTGCAAGATGAGCCTGGAACAAGCAGGTTAAGTGAGAGATGCTGAGACTCCTGGGTTTCATCAAGAGTCTCAGGGCTGGGCGCAGTGGCTCACGCCTGTAATCCCAGCACTTTGGGAGGCTGAGGCGGGTGGGTCACGAGGTCAAGAGATCGAGACCATCCTGGTCAACATAGTGAAACCCCGTCTCTACTAAAAATACAAAAATTAGCTGGGCGTGGTGGCACGTGCCTGTAGTCCCAGCTACTCGGGACGCTGAGGCCGGAGAATTGCTTGAACCCAGGAGGCGGAGGTTGCGGTGAGCCGAGATCGCGCCATTGCACTCCAGCCTGGGTAACAAGAGCGAAACTCCGTCTCAAAAAAAAAAAAAAGAGTCTCAAGAGCCAAGGTGAAAGAACTTCCACTGGCCAAAGACAGGACAATTTGAGCATAAAAAGAATCCTCTCTTGCCATTGATTGAAACATACAGATCATGTTAAAAATCCATGAAAAATATTTATAATATTTTTTAAAATATCAATGACCTCTGGAGAATGCTAGGGAAGTAACTCTT
>PVKV010026041.1:0-28694 GCA_004027835.1 Alouatta palliata | reverse complement strand
AAAAAAAAAAAAAAAAAAAAAAAAAAAAAAAAAAAAAAAAAAAAAAAAAAAAAAAAAAAAAAAAAAAAAAAAAAAAAAAAAAAAAAAAAAAAAAAAAAGTCCGAGGACTCACAGGTGCATGTAATAATACTAAAAATCAGATTATATTATGGAAAACCATATGCTAGAAAATTTCAAAGTTAGATAAACTGACTTGAGACAGAGTCTTGCTCTGTCACCCAGGCTGGAGTGCAGTGGTGCGATCTTGGCTTACTGCAACCTCTGCATCCTAGGTTCAAGCAATTCTCCTGCCTCCGCCTCTTGAGTAGCTGGGACTCCATGCCCACCCCACCGCATCTGGCTAATTTTTTGTATTTTAGTAGAGATGGGGTTTCACCGTGTTGCCCAGACTGGTTGCGAACTCCTGACCTCAGGCAATCTGCCCGCCTCAGCCTCCCAAAGTGCAGGGATTACAGGCTTGAGCCACAGTGCCTGGCCGATAAACTGACAATTTTCTACAAGAATATGAGTTAGTAAAACTCAAGAAGAAATATAAAGTATGGATCTCTTAGTAGTAATAAAAGAGATTGAACTAGTGATCAGAGATGTACCCCATCACCCAGCCTCACCAAAAGCATCAGGCTCAAATGGATTTGTGGGCAAGTTTTACCAAACATTTTAGAAACAGATCATTGATATTTTATATAAAGAGTGCCAGAGAACAAGAAAAGAAGGAAAATGATCCACCTCATTCTTGTGATAGAACTTTGATGCTGAAACAATGGTTGGCTGCCGTGGCTCATGCCTGTAATCCCAGCACTTTGGGAGGTCGAGGTGGGTGAATCACTTGAGGTAAGGAGTTCAAGATCAGCCTGGCCAACATGGTAAAACCCTGCCTCTACCAGAAATACGAAAAAATTACACAGCCCTGGTGGTGTGTGCCCATAACCCCAGCTACTTGGGAGGCCCAGGCATGAGACTCATTTGAACCAAGGAGGCAGAGGTTGCAGTGAGCCAAGATCAAGCCACTGCCCTCCAGCCTGGGCAACAGAGTGAGATCATCTCAAAAAAAAAAAAAAAAAAAAAGAACCTTGATACTGAAACAAGACAAAGATAATATTATTTTAAAAAGTAGTATAGGTTAGTCTAATATGTAAGTGAGTAAGCCAAAACTGGAAATAAAATGCTAGACAACTGATATAATGGTGTATTGAAAATATCTAAATAATACAAGATTTTTTCCAAATTTTAAAATTGCGATGTAAGTCACATAGTATAAAACTCACCCTTTTAATGGCTGGGCACAGTGGCTCATGTCTGTAATGTCAGTACTTTAGGAGACCGAAGCGGGCACATCACTTGAGGCCAGGAGTTCAAGACCACCATGGTCAACATGGTGAAACCCCATCTCTACCAAATACTAGAAAAATTAGTTGGGCATCGTGGCACATGTCTGTAATCCCAGCTACTTGGGAGTCTGAGGCATGAGAGTCACTTGAATTTGGGAGCCCAGGACATGGAGGTTGCAGTGAACTAAGATCACACCATTGCTCTCCAGTCTCAAAAAAAAAAAAAGCCATCTCAATATATGCAGAAAAATTCAATAAAATCCCTTTACGATGAATATCTTCACAAATTAGTAATACAAGGGAATGTCCTTAATGTTATAAAGGGTATATACAAGAATCCTACAGCAAATATTGTAGGTCCTAGCCAATGCAATAAGTGGAGAAAAAAAAAAAGATACGAAGATTCGTATCTTTATTCTGCTTCAGAAACAGAAGACAGTCATTATTCATAGACTTCATGATTGGTTGGGAAGAAACAACTTTTAAAGATAGTGATAAACTATTTGAATTAATACGTGAATTTACCAAGATTACCAAATACAAGATCAGTTTATAAAAATTATATTTCTAAATGCAGTCACAAATAGAAAATGAAATCTAAAGATAAGATATCTTTATTAATAGTTTTCTTTTCTTTTCTTTTTTTTTTTTTTTTGAGATGAGGTCTCACTCTGTCACACAGGCTGGAGTGCAGTGGTGCAATCTAAGCTCACTGCAACCTCTGCTTTCCAGGCTTCAGTGATCCCCTCATCTCAGCCTCCTGAGTAGCTGGGACTACAGGCGCACACCACCATGCCTGGATAATATTTGTATTTTATAGTGGAGACGGGGTTTCACCATGTTGATCAGACTGGTCTTGATTTTTTGACTTTAAGCAATCCTCCTGCCCTGGCCTCCCAAAGTGCTGGGATTACAGGCATGAGTTACTGTGCCCAGCCTATAATAGTTTCAAAGAAAATAAAAAAGAGAATAAGCAGGGTGCAGTGGTTATGCCTGTTATCCCAGCACTTTGGAAGGCTGAGGCAGGTGGATGGCCTGAGGCCAGGAGTTTGAAAGCAGCCTGGCCAATATGGTGTAACCCTGTCTCTACTTAGAATACAAAGATCAGCCACGTGTGGTGATGCAGGCCGGAATCCCAGCTACTCAGGAGGCTGAGGCAGGAGAATCACTTGAACCCAGGAGGTGGAGGTTTCAGTGAGCTGAGATCACGCTACTGCACTCCAGCCTGGGCAACAGAGTGAGACTATGTCTCAAAACAAAAAAAACAAAAAACAAAAAATAAACTAATAAATCTAAGAAAAGATTTTAAAGATTTCTACATAGAAAACTACAGGACATTATTGAGATGAATTAAAGAAGATCTAAATAAATGTTCATAGTTTTCACAATTTTGTAAACGTGCCAATTCTGCCCAAATTGATCTACAGATTCAATTTAATCCCAATACAAAATTCAGTAAGACTGAGTGTGTGTCTAAGTTGAAAAACAGATTTTTTGAGATAGCGCCATTGCACTCCAGCCTGGGCAACAAGAGTGAAACTCCATCTCAAAAAAAAAAAAGAAAAGAAAAACAGATTTTATCATGTACATGGAAATGCAAAGATCTAAGAATATCCAAGATCATTGTAGGGAAAAGAGGACAGAGCTGGAGGGCTCACTCTATCAGATATCGAGACATTTGAGTTCTTACCACTCTTTTACTATCACACACAGTGCTATACTAAATCGCTTTTGTATATATCTTTTGATTTTATAAGTTTATCCCAAATCCATGGTTATCCTAACTTTCAATTTTTAGGTGAATGTTAAAAAATCTACACATACCGGCCAGGCGAGGTGGCTCACGCCGTAATCCCAGCACTTTGGGAGGCCAATGTGGTATATTACTTGATGTCAGGAGTTCAAGACCAGCCTGACCAACATGGTAAAACCTGTGTCTACCAAAATACCAAAATTAGCTGGGTGTCGCGGTGGGCGCCTGTAATCTCAGCTACTCGGAGGCTGAGGTGGGAGAATTGCTTGAACCCAGAAGTCGGAGGTTGCAGTGAGCTGAGATTGCACCACTGCACTCCAGCTTGGGTGACAGAGTGAGACTTTGTCTCTAAAAGAAAAAGAGAAAATATACACATATCTCTATGGTGTTTGTGACTCATGTGTACTGTTAATGCAGCCAGTGAAATAAATAATGTCCAGCAAATAGCTTAATTCACACTCCATTGACACACATTTTCCATTCTCTACTCAAAGACTTGATGCGAGGATTTGCTTAATTCTCCCCAAGAAATGAACGGCTGGGATCACTGCAACTGTAGTAAAATGGTGAATGTTTTATTTTTCCCCCAACACAAATATCCTACACTGCTGTGACACCGTGCTGGAATTCTAAGTTACTACATACATGCACAGTGCCGTGTTATTTTCAGTAAACAGCCCCTAAGGACAAAGACAGGGCAGAGCAGGGGAGTAAAATGCTTGTGTGCGTCTCCCAGGGACGTTGCAGGGGTGCCCAGTCACCATGGAGGGGTGCCCGGGAGCGCCTGCTGTCACTGCGGCACATGTACAATCATACTCCGGCTTGGTTTAAATTTAAATAATGTATCTTCTACTGTGCTTCAAAAGGCAACATTTTTATTGTTGTTCTAAGCTTTTCTGGGAAGAACCCACCTGCTACAAAATGCAGGCTTAAATTCATGAAGATACTCAGGCTTCAGAATACATTTTAAAAGGAGATGAGGCAGGGTGTGGTGGCTCACACCTGTAATTTCAGTACTTTGGGAGGCCAAGGGCGGGCCAATTACCTGAGGTCAGGAGTTTGAGACCAGTCTGACCAACATGGAGAAACCCCATCTCTACTAAAAAAATACAAAATTAGCCAGGCGTGCCGGTGCATACCTGTGATCCCAGCTACGCAGGAGGCTGAGGCAGGAGAATTGCCTGAACCTGGGAGGCGGAGGTTGTGATGAGCCGAGATGGTGCCATTGCTCTCTAGCCTGGGCGACAAGAGCAAAACTCCGTCGCAAATAATAAAATAAAATAAAATAAAAGCAGGTGAAAGTTGTCCTCTCCCTTACTAGTCTCCCTGTGGAAAATTACCAAAGACCTCACTGAGGACCTAATTGAAGGAAAAAAGTCGTTGTCATCGTTAAAGTTGTTGCTGTGACTGTAATAATCACTTCTTCAGAACCCGGCTCTATGTGGAAACTAAATGAGTAAACAAGTCGCCCAGGAGGGGACGGAAAGCCTTCCAGATGCATATCATATGCAGTTAAAGAACTTGGTCAGCTCTGGGAGGAGAAAGGCCTGTGGAAGCCACTGCCCCGCCCACTCCAATCCTAACACCCGGTACCAGTTAGCCTCATCTGGAGATGGTTGAAACAGCATAAACAACTCCAAAACACCCGGCCAATGCAGCCAGCTCTTCTAGAACTGCAAGGACAATGTTCCTCCTTAAGTCTCCGGGTGACACTCACTGACTCATACGTGTCATAGTTAATATGAATAAGACCTTCCTGGATTAACTTAGGTAAAACTAAATTGCCCATGAGGAGAAGCAATTTTCATTTACAGAAAACTATTACTGACCATAAAACTCTCTACCCATAATGCTCGCTAATTACTGATGACCCAGGACTGGTGACCACGTCCTTCCCGGGCTGCCCCCACACAGCTGGGGCCCAGCCTCTTCCTCCTCCACTGCACAAACGAGCAAGCTGCCTGCTGCTCAGCTCGCCGTGTCTTTCTGAAACCAACAGAACCTATCTGTCTTTGTTCTGCATTCGTGAATGATGCTTGCTGTTCAGAAAAATGCCCGCGTTGGTTGACAAAGTCTAACAAATAAAAAACGTCAGTGTGACTTTTCGGAAATGTTGGTTCTCATCAGTCCTTTCCCCCGGACCTATTATTGCAAACACAAAGCATTTTCTTCTTCCGCACTCTGGGAGACGTACTGAAATCATTGTCATCCCTCCAAAGCATCCTCGTTTCTGTCCTCATAGGAACTTTGGAGAAACTCAACTGTCTGCTTTCTCAAAACCTGTACTTGAGGCCAGGTGCGGTGGCTCATGCCTGTAATCCCTGCACTTTGGGAGGCCAAAGTAGGTGGATCGCAAAGTCAGGAGATCAAGGCCAACATGGTGAAATTCCGTCTCTACTAGAAATACAAAAATTAGCTGGGTGTGGAGGTACACACCTGTAATGCCAGCTACTTGGGAGGCTGAGGCAGGAGAATCACTTGAACCCACGGGGAAGGACTGCAGCGAGCTGAGATTTCAACAGCCTAGCAACAGAGTGAGACTCCCTCTCAAAAAAAAAAAATCAAAAAACAAAAACAAACAAAAAACCTGTACTTGGATTGCTTTGCACCCCTAACTGGAATCTTCCGGCCCCAGCAAAGAGGGAGACCCAGGCATCTCAGGTCAACTTCCCTTTGTTTTCATTCCTAAGACTGTAAACCATAGCCCTTTTCATATGTAATTCCTAAGACTGTAAACTTCCCCTCTTCATTCCTAAGAGTGTAAACAGTAGCCCTTTTCACGTGTAATTCCTAAGACTGTAAACTGAGACCCTTTTCATATGTTAAGCTATAAAGAATCCTAAGATTCTTCCACGTGTAACATCTGAAGTATAAGCCTATATAAAGAAGGAACTTTCCTTTGTTAGGGGAGCTTGGCTGTTAAGGCAACTATGCCACCTTGCTCCCGGCCGAATTAAACTCCTTCCTCCCATACTCGGTGTCCGAGAGATCCGTTTCCCACAGCCGCTCCTGCTACACCAGCACCCAAGGTCAGGATTATGGTATACTGTGGTCATCAACTTCACTTGCCCCCAATTCGCCAAGCTTTGGTGAGATTCCCAGGGTGGCATCCCATTGTAGCTCCCTGATCACCCCTCTCAGCAAGGACTGTTTGAAACTGTCTCCCCTGGCCGGGCATGGTGGCTCACGCTTGTAATCCCAGCACTTTGGGAGGCCAAGGTGGGCGGATCACCAGTTCAGGAGATCAAGACCATCCTGGCTAACATGGTGAAACCCCGTCTCTATTTAAAAAAAAGAAAAAAGAAAGAATGAAACCGTCTCCCCTTCTCAGACACCAAGCCACTCCCCATCCCACTCAATCACAGCAGAAGACTCGGTTTTCTACCTCATTCAGAAAATGACTGTTGCTGGTGGCTACCAGGCCCGCAAACCTCCGTGTTTTCTCCATTCTTTCCTGTTTCCCGCCTCCCTCCTGTCCAAGGCCAAGGTCTCCGTCTGTGCCCTACAGTGCCCCTCTTCTCTGAGCTCTCCCTCTAGTACCATCTCTTACTCTTGGGTCCTCCCTGTCTCTCAACCACTCCCTCTGCCCCTCTGTCTGCTCCCCTCCTCCAGCTTCCTCCCAGCTCTTTCCTGAACAGCTTGGAAGAGCTGTCTGTGACAGCCACTGGTTCCCTGTCATCCAGTCCCCTTTTTTCTTTTGGATTGAAGGCCCCTGGTTTGGCTAGCCATGGTGACTACAAGGCTAGCCTCTCTCACTGGCCAATGTGGCCATGCCATTGAGCTCCCACGATGCATCTGGAAAGACACTGCTTGTCCTTGACCCCTTTCCCTTTCTGAGGACTGCAGCACGGACATGAGAAAGTAGGCTGCCTTTGATGGTGCAGACGAAGACAGCAGCACCCTTGGTGCAGCAGAGCCACGTGGAGGAGGCAGGCTGCAGGTTGACCTCAGGCAACAGCCACTTACCCCACAGCCCACCTAGTGTCTGCTTGGGCTTTTACATGCGAGAAAAATAAACCTTCTGTCTTCTCCAAGTCACTCTCATCTGATCTATGTGAAAGCAGCCCAATCACTACGTTAAGATATTTTCTGCCGCACTAAGTTCGGCATCAGTATGGTGACCTCCCGGGAGCAAGGGAGGTTGCCTAAGGAGGGGTGAGCCAGCCCAGGTCGGAAACGGAGCAGGTCAAAACTCCCATGCTGATCAGTAGCGGGATCGCGCCTGTGAATAGCCACTGCATTCCAGGCTGCACTCCAGCCTGGGCAACATAGCGAGACCCTGTCTCTAAAAAAGTTAAAAAAAAAAGAAAAAGAAGATGCGTGTGTGTGTGTGTGCGCACGTGCATGCCTCTGTGTGTGCACGTGCATGTGTTCATGTGGTGTTTACATATGTATGCATTGGTGTGCATGTGTGCATGTGTATATGTGTGTGTACATGTTTGTGCATGTGTGTGTATGTGCTTGTGTGTATATGTGTATGATGTGTGTCTGGCCTGTGTATGTGTGGCATGTGTGGTGTGTGTGTGTGTTTGTGTGTGTGTTATGTAGTGTGTGTATGTGTGTGTATGTTTGTGCGTGTGTATTTCTTTGAATAAGAAATTGGCTCCTATGCTTATGGAGCTGACAACCGCCAAGGTCTGCAGGCAGCAAGCTGGAGGTCAGGGAGGCCGGTGGTGTAGCTGCAGCTGGTGTCTGAAGGCCTGGGAACCGGGAGGCCAGGTGGTGCAGTTGCAGTCTGAAAGCCGGCAGCCTCGAGACCTAGGAAGATGTTTTCGTCTGAGTCTCAAGGAAGAAGACCCAAGTCTCAGCTCCAGACAGTGAGGCAGGAGGAGCTGAACTGAGGGGCTGAAGCCCACTCCCTGAGGAAGGCCTGAAACCCTGCAAGGGGGAGCCTCCGGGGGGTTCCCATGCTGCTGCAGACAGCCTACGGATTCAAACGTTCATCTCATCTACAACAGCCTCACACACACACACCCAGAGTCATGTCTCACCAAATGTCTAGGCACCACATCAGGGTCCCACACAGACCACACACATACAACACACACACATACACACACACACCACACACACAACATATACCACACACACACCACACACATACACACACCACACACACACAACATGTACACCACACACACATACACATCACACACACAACACATATACACACCACACACACATACACACACCACACACACACACCACACACCACACACACGCACACACCACACACACCACATACACATACCACACACATACACATACACACCACACACGACACACACATACATGCACCGCACACACATACACACACACCCCACACACACATACATACACCACATACACACAGGACACATATACACACATACACACATACACATACACACATACACACACATACACATACACATACACACATACACATACACACACCACACACACATACACATACACACACATACACACACCACACACACAGGACACATACATATACACACACATACACATACACCACACAAAAACACACACATATACACATAGACACACCACATACACAAGACACACCACACACACAAGACACACATACACACACACACACCACATGCACAGGACACATACTCATACACACATCACACACAAACACACACATATACATACACATACACACACCACACACAGGACACACACATGCACACACCACATACACACAGAGGACACACACACCACACACACATACAAATACACCACACACACATGTACACATACATACACCGCACACCACGTACACATACATACACCGCACACCGCACACACACACAGGACACACACACATACACGTACACATAGCACACACACAGGACACACATACCACACACACATACACAGACCACACACATATATACATACACACACCACACAGAGGCCCCGTCAGGGTGACACATAAAATTCACCATCACAGCCTCCTGTAATGCCAGTGCTCCAGGGAGCTGGTGCACGTGGTGAGACAAGTGACCATCGATGGCATGAGGCTGGACCTTACAGGCTGAGGGCAGAGCATGGCATCACAGCCTGGCTGAGCTGAAGGGCCTTCTCTGGCTGTTGGCCCTCTCCAAGCTGGTGGCTTTTGGTGTCACCCAGTAAATTGTCCAGAACATGTCATCCAGATGGGGCATTTGTGACCTCTAAAACCCAGCGACCTCCCAAACACATAATTCTTTCTTACAGATAGCAGGGGCTGACAGTACAGCGACTGGCTCTTTGCTTCGCAGGGGGCACCCTGGCATGCCCCAGACCACCGGACCCCTGGAAATTTCACAGACATGAGGCCCAGCACAGTGGCTCATGCCTGTAATCCCAGTACTTTGGGAGGCCGAGGCGGGTGGATCACCTGAGGTCAGGAATTGGAGACCAGCCTGGCCAACATGGTGAAACCACACCTCTACTAAAAATACAAAAATTAACTGGGTGTAGTGGCATGTGCCTGTAATCCCAGCTACTCAGGAGGCTGAGGCAGGAGAATCGCTTGAATCTGAGAGTGGAGGTTGCAGTGAGCCCACATCGCGCCACTGCACTGCAGCCTGGGTGATAGAGTGAGACTCTATCCCAAAAAAAAAAAAAAAAAAAAAAAAAAATGGCAGAGCACAGTGGCTCACGCCTGTAATCCCAGCACTTTGGTAGGCCGAGGTGGGTGGATCACAAGGTCAGGAGTTCAAGACCAGCCTGACCAACATGGTAAAACCGCCTCTCTACTAAAAATACAAAAATTAGCCGGGCATGGTGGTACGTGCCTGTAATTCCAGCTACTCAGGAGGCTGAGGCAGGAAAATCGCTTGGACCTGGGAGGCAGAGGTTGCAGTGAGCCAAGATCACACCACTGCACTCCAGCCTGGATGACAGAGTGAGACTCCATCTCAAAAAGAAAAGAAAAGAAAAGAAAAAAATTCACAGACACAAAGACCCCTGCATCCTCATGGGAGAAAATCTTCCACCAACAGAGACTCATGTTTCTCACCAAGTTATTTGTGACACCTGCTACACGGGGAAAGTTCTGGTTACTGCTGTTCACCCCCCACACCCCAAATCATCAATGAGTTCAACATCAGCACCTTTTTTTTTTTTTTTTTCAGACAAGGTTTCACGGTCTCCCAGGCTGAAATGCAATAGTAGGATCTTGGCACACTGCAACCTCCACCTCCCAGGCTCAAGTGATCCACCCACCTCAGATTCCCCAGTAGCTGAGACTACAGGTGTGCCCCACCGTGCCCAGCTAATTTTTGTATTTTCTGTAGAGAGGGGCTTTTGCCATGTTGCCCAGGCTGGTCTCAAACTCCTGGACTCAAGCAATCTGCCCGCCTCGGCCTCCCAAAGGGCTGGGATTACAGGCGTGAGCCACCGTGCCCAGCAACTCTTTATAACACAGGACACAAGGACTGGGTAGCCAGGCATTACTTATCAGAAGAGAGAAAATGGAAAATTCATTGTGAACAAGAAGAAGACTCAGTGTAGGTATTTTTCAGTCACAGATTTTAAATATGTAGGCTTCACGTTTAGGGGCCTTTTGAGAAGGCTGGTGTTCCTCCCATTGACTTTAGTTAAGGAGGTTAATGAGCTTGGAAGCTGAAAAGGACTGCCTGGGCAGCGCTTCCAGGTTCCCGGCGTTTCTTTTCATGTGGTCTATTTCCTGGTGGCAATAACATTAGTTTACCTTGAAAAAGAGAGAAGACACTTTTATAGCATGATGTCGCCATGGTGCACGGGAGCCTCGCTCGCGAAGCGTTGCCCTCCCCTTCCTGCGAGGCGTTGGGAAGGCGGGGAAGGGCGCTGACTCCAAACAGAAGCAATATTCAATTAGAGAAAAGCGACAAACCAGATTTGTTCCCATCCGCTGGTCCTCCAGAACGCTTCTTTCATCAGAATGCAGAGGGCACTAGCCCCAGGAGGGAAGCGTCTCTGCCGCAGTGAGCATTCTGTCTGGGTTTTGAGGTTAGAAGTTTGGGAACATTCACTCCCACAACGCTATTCCTACAGTTCACATACCCACAATTTCCAATTTCTCATTTTTAAGCTCTGAATTTATTAATATTCCCCCTTTCTTGAAATAATCAAGTGTTTATGATCACGTGTAGAATATCTTCAGTCTTCACAATGAGATTGTTTACATCACAGAAAACAAACACAAAATATTCTCAAATGAGAATGGGAGACACCATTTCAAATACCAGCTGTTCTGAAAACAACTGTACTCCCAATATCACAGAACTATCAGCTGATGCCTCTTCTCAAGAGAAACCCAAATTCAGGAACAGTGTCCTCTGTCGTCACTGCTGGGAACAAGTGAGCAAATGTCACTCTTGGTTCCTGATTTTACAAAAAGGTTGTTGTCCTGGGAAAGAAGAGTTGTAAGATGGCAGTTTTCACGTGACCAGTGACTACCTTTTCTTTTTTTTTGAAACAAAGTCTCGCTCTGTCACCCAGGCTGGAGTGCAGTGGCGCAATCTTGGCTCACTGCCACCTCTGCTTCCCGGGTTCAAGCAATTCTCCTGCCTCAGCCTCCTCGGTAGCTGGGATTAATGGTGTGAGCCATTACGCCAGGCTAATTCTTTGTATTTTTTCATAGAGAGGGGGTTTCACAATGTTGGCCAGGCTGATTTCCAGCTCCTGACCTCAAACAATCTGCCTGCCTCGGCCTCCAAAAGTGCTGGGATTACAGGCATGAGCCACCTTTTTATTTTTTTTTAAATTATTTTATTTTATTTATTTAATGTCATTTTTCAAGACAGAGTCTTGCTCTGTCACCCAGGCTGGAGTGCAGTGGCTCAATCTTGGCTTACTGCAACTTCTGCCTCCTGAGTTCAAGCAATTCTCCTGCCTCAGCCTCCCAAGTAGCTGGAATTAAAGGCCCGTGCCACCATGCCCAGCTAATTTTTGTATTTTTAGTAGGGATGGGGTTTCACCATGTTGGTCAGGCTGGTCTCAAACTCCTGACCTCACGATCGCCTGCCTTGGCTCCCAAAGTGCTGGGATTGCAGGCGTGAGCCACCGTGCCCAGCCTATTTATTTATTTTGAGACAGGCTCTTGCTCTGTCACCGAGGCTGGAGTGCAGTGGTGCAATCTTGGCTGAGGCCTCAACCTCCCAGGCTCAGGCAATCCTTCCACCTCAGCCTCCCAACTAGCTGGGATCACAGCTGTGCACCACCATGCCCAGCTAATTTTTGTATTTTTTAAAGAGATGGGGTTTCACCATGTTGCCCAGGATGGTCACAAAGGTGACTAGTTTTTTAGAGATTGTAATAAAAACCAATAAATCTGTTAGGTTTCCTGCTCAAATCTTTTTCTTTTTAAATTTCCACAGGTAGGATACAAGCTCCATGAGGAGCCCTAGTGACTCTGGATTCTAAGATTATTTATATCCGAGATGGCAGATAAAGTTTCTGGGAAAAAGAAACCAGAGTATCCAACACGCGTAAGTGCTAGGCCATCTCTAGCAGCGGATAATATTTGTTAGAAGAGAAATGTGCCATCTCTTTTTAAAGAATAAAGTGGAAACTCTCCATTCCAACTAGAAATTCTGGCACATAGGCACTCTCCAGTTGGAGGGCAGCACACCATAATTCTTCGCAGTTTTGGCTTCTTTCTTAGGTAGGGGAAAAAGTTAAGGAAGGCCAGAAAGGAAAAAAAAAGCAAGCCAATGTTCTTTTCTCTGATTAGTTGGGGGCAATTTGAGAAGAATATTCTTTCTGAAGAAGAAAAGCGGCTGGCAGATTGGGGAAGTTGCTGGAAGTTGCTCATAGCAACGAATCCCCAAAACCATCCTCTGAACATGTGACAGAAATACTTAGAGTGCAGGATATTGATAGAAATGCGTGGGGAAGGCGGGGCACAGTGGCTCACGCCTGTAATCACACACTTTGGGAGGCTGAAGTGGGTGGCTCACCTTAGGTCAGGATTTGAGACACCCTGGCCAACACACTTGTCTCTACTAAAAGTACACAAATTAGTTGGGTGTGATGGTGCGTGCCGATAGTCCCAGCTACTTGGGAGGCGGAGGCAGGAGAACTGCTTGAATCTGGGAGGCAGAGGTTGCAATGAGCTGAGATCAGGCCACTGCACTCCAGCCTGGGTGACAAAGCGAGACTCCATCTCAAAAAAAAAAAAAGAAAAGAAATTAGTGGGGAATGTGGAGAAATAATACTATTTTGGTGTTTTATATATATATATACACACACACACACACACACACACACACACCATGTTTTGTATATGTGTTTTATACTTTTATATTTTATATGTATATGTTTATATATGTATATATAAGCTTATATATTTATATAAATTTATATTTACACACAGATATATAATATATATATGGCATTGTTGGACTGGACCCTGACTTATATATGTCAGATTTATATACAGAGCACTCCAGCCTGGTGACAGAGGGAGACTCCGTCTCAAAAAAAAACCCAAAAACAAAACAACAACAACAAAAAAAGGAATTGTGGAATTGAAAGGAAAAGGCTATATATATTTTTTAAGACAGGTTCTCACTCTGTCACCCAGGCTGGAGCACAGTAGTGAGATCTCGGCTCACTGCAACCTCAACCTCCCGGACTCAAGCGATCTTCCTTCCTCAGCCTCCTGAGTAGCTGGGACCACAGACATGGGTCGCCACAACTGGCTAATTTTTGTATTTTTTTGTAGAGACAGATTCTTGCCATGTTACCCAGGCTGGTCTTGAACTCCTGGGCTCAGGTGATCCACCTGCCTTGGCCTCCCAAAGTGCTGGGATTTCAGCCATGAGCTACGGTGCCCGGCCAGGAATCAGGCTTTTAACTTTCTCTTTCTGCCTTGCTCTCCAAGTGGCTGCCCTGATTCACAGTGAGTCCCCACTGAGGGCGCCAAGTGCTCGGGATGTGACACATCGGGGTCTCCTCTCGGCATCTTAGGACCCTGGCTTTTGCACATCACCTGGTCATGGGTGTCTCATGGCCGGTCTTTCTCTGATGACCCGACTCTGTGTGAGGCCAGTTAGAGGGGGACACTGCGCTGGGTCTCAGCTCATGGCTGAGTGAAGGGAAGCAAGTCAGAGAACTCACTGGGAATCCCATTTGTGTTTCATTTTACTGTGTCTTCCCCTCTCCCATTCCAAGATTTCTTGTCAGGGGAGATGTGTATTATCTGGAAGTTACCTGGAAGCCAGCCCCCTCCCTGTATTCCAGAAAAGCCTCACCTCTTTGGGAAGATAGAGCTGACTGTCCCTCAGTGTGGAGTCCCCAGACAGGTGAATGGGAGCTTCCACATGGAAAGCAAACCTGTGTCCCACCCAGGGAGCACCTTGCGCATCAGCCTTCCCATCTGGGCCAAGATTCTAGGATATGACCGGAGCAATGTGGGCATGGGAAGGGCGCCTGGAGTTACCCAGCATGGGCCTCAGACAGGACGACTGCCTCATGATTCACTCCGGCTTGAGCACTGGCCGGGATGGGAAGAGTGCCCCCAAAATGAATGACATTAACATCCTCCACGCCTGGCAGGATGGAGGTGTGGTGTCAAGTTTGGTTTAAAAGACATGGAGAAGCTGGACGCAGTGGCTCACGCCTGTAATCTCAGCACTTTGGGAGGTTGAGGCGGGTGAATCATCTGAGGTCAGGAGTTCAAGACCATCCCGGCCAACATGGTGAAACCCTGTCTCTACTAAAAAATACAAAAATTGGCTAGGCATGGTGGTGCATGTCTGTAATCCCAGCTACTCGGGAGACTGAGGCAGGAGAATCACTTGAACCCAGGAGACAGAGCTTGCAGTGAGCCGAGATGGAGCCACTGCACTCCAGCTTGGTGACAGAGTGAGACTGTTTCAAAAACAAACCAACCAACCACAACAACAACAAAGACACGGGGAAATAGATGCCTCCGTGTGCCCATATGTGTGGGTGAGACACACTGTAAACAGGCGATCTCTGCACATGCTCAAATGTGTGCCTGTCCAGAGGAACAGAATACCCTGGCCCCAGAGTGGGCACAACCCCCATGGCCAGGCAAGACTGAAGGAAGAAGTCACTCTCCCACCCCACCCGAAGCAGTGAGGCAGAAGTAGATGGGAACGTCACGTTAAGAAAATTGGACTTCAGGCTGGGCACGGTGACTCACGCCTATAATCCCTACGCTTTGGGAGGCTGAGGTGAGTGGATCACCTGAGGTCAGGAGTTTGAGACCAACTTGGCCAACATGATGAAACCCCATCTCTACTACAAATACAAAAATTAGCTGGGTGTGGTGGCAGGCAGCTGTAATCCCAGCTACTTGGGAGGCTGAGGCAGGAAAATCGCTTGAACCCAGGAGACAGAGGTTGCAGTGAGCCAAGATCACACCACTGCACTCCAGCCTGGGTAACAAGAGCGAAACTCAGACTCAAAAAAAAAAAAAGAGAGAGAAAAGAAAGAAAATTGAACTTCAGCTTTGCAGTACAAATGGATGGGAAGATGTCAAAGAGTTGTTTTCTTCCTTTTCTTTAAGATGGAGTCTTGCTCTGTTGCCCAGGCTGGAGTGCAGTGGCGCGACCTCAGGTCACTGCAACCTAGCCTCTCAGGTTCAAGCGATTCTCCTGCCTCAGCCTCCCGAGTAGCTGGGATTACAGGCATGCACCATCATGCCTGGCTAGTGTTTGTAGTTTTAGTAGAGAAGGGATTTCACCATGTTGGCCAGGCTGGTCTCGAATTCCTGACCTCAGGTGATCCACCTGCCTCAGCCTCCCAAAGTGCTGGGATTACAGGTGTGTGCCACCGCACCCAGCAGGTTTGCATTCTTGAAAGATTATCCTGGCTGCAGTATGGGCAATGGATGTAGTTAAAACACAGGAGCTGAATGAAGAGACCCCTAAACTGGCTTTGTGTGAGCCACATGGCTGTTCATTCACCCGGGGGGCAGGCGGGCTGAGTCCGAAAAGAGAGTCAGCGGAGAATGGTGGAATAGGAGTTGGTTTTATAGGTTTGGGGTAGGCAGTGGAAAGTTACAGAAGTTCAAACTGGGTGGGGGTTGTAGGGTCTGGAGTCACGAGGTTGACCAAGGTCAGTTACAAAGTCCAGTTGCCTTATCAGTTAAGGTGGAAATAAGGAACAATAGAAGAATGTCTCAAAGTTAATTAGGGGTTAATCATTTCTTCACCTTTTGTGGTTTTCCAGTTACTTCAGACTTTCAGGCCATCCAGACAGGTACATGTGGGTCACGGGGTCACCATGGCTCGACTTAGGGTATGGCCTATGGTGCAGCCAGTTCAAACAAGCTTGCAGATGGGAGGGCAGCAGACAGGAGATTACTTGGAGATTTAACGATGACTGGGGTGACAAGAGATGGCGGCCTGGGCAATGGGAATGGGGATGGACATGGGGACACATGTGATATGATTGGGAACAGAACAACCAGAGCCTGCTGCTGCCCTGGCAGGGAGAGGGGAGGGAGCCCAGCAGTGGGTGGGAGGCGGTGCCATGTATGCTCTGGAGAAACTCCGGAAGAGCCTGCTTGGGTGGGAAGAGGAGGATTCTGTTGGGGCACGTTCAGCACAGGAGCCTCTGACTATGGAGACCTAATGGGAAGTGGGAGGCCATAGTCTGAGGCTCGTGAGTGGGACCAGCATGGACAACGCAGGTTTGGGTATCACTAGGCTTTGTAGACTATAAGTAAAGCCATGGGGGTGGTGACATGACCCGAGGGAGTGAGAGAGTGGGGCCTGGGAAGACATGGCTGTTTATGTGGTTTTAAAATACAATGAAGTTCTCTGTTTGAACTGGCTGCATCTGCCTTTTTATTGCTGTTCTCAACACTGTATTTAAATCCTTTTCCCAGCCTTGTCTTACAGAGCATTGCATATAAAAATGGCAACCACATAAGCTAGCATCTCTTTTTATTCTTATTAACATCATTACAACTCTTAGAAAAATCAAGTCAGCCAGACATGGTGGCTCATGCCTGTAATCCCAGCACTTTGGGAGGACCAGGCAGGTGGGTCGCCTGAGGTCAGGAGTTCAAGACCAGCCTGACCAATATGATGAAAGCCCATCTCTACTAAAAATACAAAAATTAGCCAGGCGTAGTGGCGGGCACCTGTAATCCCAGCTACTCGGGAGGCTGAGACAGGAGAATTGCTTGAACCTGAGAGGCGGAGGTTGCAGTGAGCTAAGATCACACCATTGCACTCCAGCCTGGGCAACAAGAGCGAAACTCCACCTCAAAAAAGAAAAATCAAGTCATAGGCCAGACATGGTGGCTCACACCTATAATCCCAGGACTTTGGGAGGCCAAGATGGGTGGATTGCTTGAGCCCAGGCATTTGAGACCAGCCTGGGCAACATGGTGAGACCTCCATCTCTACAAAAACTACAAAAATGAGCCAGGCAGGGTGGCAAGCACCTTTGTGAGGTCTTTTAGGCTGAGTGACTGTGCCATGGACTGCAGAGTAACCTCTGTGACCTGCACACACACCTCCAGATGAGTTCCTGCAAATTGAAAGTCTGAAGTAACTGGTAAACCACAAAAGGAGAAGAATGGCCAACCCCTGTGGTGCCTAATTAACTTTGAGACATTCTTCTATTGTTCCTTATTCTTGCCTCAACTGATAAGGCAACTGGACTGTGCTCAACTGATAGGTCAACCTCGTGACTCCAGACTCTATAACCCCCTCCCAGCTTGCAAAAACTACCCGACCTGTGACTTCTCTGTAACTTTCCACTGCCTACCCCAAACCTATAAAACCAACTCCTACCCACCATCCTCCACTGACTCTCTTTTCGGACTCAGCTCACTCACACCCGGGTGAATAAACAGCCTTGTTACTCACACAAAGCCTGTGTAGTGGGGCTCTTCATTCAGAGTGCACTTAACATTTGGTGCCAAAACCCAGGACAGGGGTAGTCCTGTGGGAGACCAACCCCCTGTCCCTGTGAAGAGACCCACCTGTGACCTCAGTGCATCAGACCAGCCCAACCACCCTCTTGTCACCTTCAGATAGGGTAAGCAGTCTCTCCTTCTTTCTCTCTTTTCCTTTAGAGAAAAAGAGACAAGTCTCCCCCTCTCTCTTTTCCTTTAAATCCCAAGGAGATAAGTCTCCCTCTTTAAGTAGAGGCAAAAGAGGCACTCTTTATCCGTGCACTCAAAAACTCCAACGTTGGTCATAGACTCAGGAAGACAGTCTTCCCTTGGTGTCTGGTCAATCGCAGAGACACCTGCCTTGATCCCTCACGCATGCCACAGCCCAGGACTCAGTCAGGGACGCCTATGGAAAACCTTGGTAGCTGCTCTCATTCTCCTCATCTCTACCTCTCTTTCTACAACTTACTTCCTCCACGATGAGCAATATTCCACCTTCTGTTCCTCTGTCTTCACCTCTAGCCTGCACACTAAAAAACCTAAAACCTCTTCAACTGTTGCCCTATCTAAAACTTAAATGTCTCATTTTTTTTCCTGTAACATGGCCTGGCCTCAATAAAAATCAGACAATGGTTCCAAATGGCCAGAAAATGGCACTTTCAATTTTTCTACTTAGTGAGACCTAGACAATTTTTGTCAACAAATGGGCAAATGGTCTGAAGCGCCATACGTCCACGCATTTTTGCATTCCAGTCCCTCCCTAATCTCTATTCTCAATGCAATTCGTCCTAGATTTTTCTTCTCTCCTTTCCATCTGCCCCTCCTGCCTCTGCCAGTAACCCAGAATCCTCCTTGTCCATCGACCCTTCCGACATTTCTCCTCCCCGCCTGTCCGAACCAAACCTCAATCCAGGCCCTAACCCCGCCCCCCACAACCTCCCTCCTCTTCCTCACCCACAACCCACCTCCTTATGCCCCTCCTGTCACCTCCTCACCTCATACCTGGTCTGGCTTACAGTCTAGTCCTGCAGCTAACTCCTCCGCCCCTGCCCAATTCCCCCTTCGAGAGGTGGCTGGATCCAAAGGCATAGTTAGGGTGCATATTCCTTTCTCTGTATCCAGCCTTTCCCACATCAGCCAACAGTTAGGCTCCTTTTCATCAGATCCTACTAAATATATACAGGAGTTCTGATACTTAACTCGGTCCTATAATCTCACCTGGAGTGACTTAAATGTCATCTTACTTCTATCTTACCCCTGAGTAATGCTTAATATGCATTTTATCACCCAATCAGCCCCTGACATTAAAAAAGCTACAGAAATTAAAATCTGGCCCTCAAACTCCACAACAGGAATTAATCAACCTTGTCTTCAAGGTGTTCAATAAATTGAAAAAAGCTGCCAGACAGCAGCGCATCTCAGAACTACAGATGCTTGCCTCTACCGTAAGACAAACCCCAGCCACACCACTGGCTCACAAAGACTTCAAAGTGCCCAGACCACAGCATCCAGCCACCCCTCCAGGACCTTGCTTCGAGTGTCGGAAACCTGGCCACTGGGCCAAGAAATACCCAAAGCCCAGGATTCCTCCTAAGCCCTGCCTCGTCTGTGTGGGGCCCCTACTGAAAGTTGGACTGTCCAACTCACGTCGCTGCTCCCAGAGCTCCTGGAGTTCCAACCCAAAGCTCCTGAGTTTCAGCATCAAATGTTAAGTGTGCTTTGAATGAAGAGACCCCTCAAACAGGCTTTGTGTAAGCAGCATAGCTATTTATTCACTGGGATGCAGGTGGGCTGACTCCCTTTTCAAACTCAGCCCGCCTGCACCTGGGTGAATAAGCAGCCATGTTGCTCATACAAAGCCTGTTTGGGGAGGTGTCTTCATTCAAAGCACACTTAACAACCTGTAGTCCCAGCTACTCTGGGGCTGAGGTGGAAGGATGGTGAGAGCCAGACAGGTGGAGGGTGCAGTGAGCTGAGATGGCACCACTGCATTCCAGCCTGGGTGACAAAGCCAGATCCTGTCGAAGAAAAAAAAAAAAGTAAAAGAAAAATTGAGTCATGAGCTAAAATGGCCACATGCACTACTGTCATGAATTTCTGTTTACACATTATAGAAACAATGAGACTCTTAGCTCTTGATTAGCTTATAAAGTTCCTAATTAAACAGAAATGGGAAAATACATTTACTTATTTATTTATAAGCAAACAGCTTTTGATAATAAAACTAGGTACTTTTATGGCATGCACTGCATGATCTTTTTAAACCTAGGCTTACAAATAACTGCTATAAAGGACTGAGATTGACTGTCTTTACAAACTCTCCAGAATTGACATATTTAATGATGGAGGGTTTCCTTCTTCAAGACAGGAGGATTCATCAAATAATTGTGCCACTGAAATGACACAATTGAAACTCTTTTTTTGGGACAGGATGCTCTTGAGGTGGATGAAGAGGGCTGAATTTTGTAATCAGCCAAGTCATCTGGGGCAAAACTGATGATTAAGAGAGAAGCCTGGCCAGGTGCGGTGGCTCACGCCTATAATCCCAGCACTGTGAGAGGCTGAGGTAGACAGATCACCTGAGGTTAGGAGTTCAAGACCAGACTGGCCAACATGGTGAAACCCCATCTCTACTAAAAATACAAAAAAGCGGGGCATGGTGGTGGCGCCTGTAATCCCAGCTACTCTGGAGGCTGAGGCAGGAGAATCACTTGAACCTGGGAAGGCAGAGGTTGCAGTGAGCCAAGACTGCGCCAGTGCACTCCAGCCTGTGTGACAGAGTGAAACTCCATTAAAAAAAAAAAAAGAGAGTGGAGCCTGAATGAAGCTGGGAGTGTCCCCATGCCTGTCCAGACCTCCTTGGTTACTTAACGAAGGGCATCACTACCCACTAGCCTGACAACTGACTTCACAAAAATGTCTCTTTATAATTCAAACACACTCTGTTTCCTCTGCTTTCAGCATGATACAGTTTGGCTGTGTCCCCACTCAAATCTCATCTTGAATTGTAGTTCCCATAATCCCCACCTGTCATGGGAGGGGCCCAGTGGGAGGTAATTGAATCATGGGGGCAGTTACCCTCATGCTGTTCTCATGATAGTGAGTGAGTTCTCATGAGATCTGAAGGTTTTATAAGGGGCTTTCCCTCCCCTTTACTCCTCACTTCTCTTCGCTGCTGCCATGTGAAGAAGGACATGTTTGCTTTCCCTTCTGCCATGATTGTGAGTTTCCTGAGGCCCTCCCAGCCATGCTGAACTGAGTCAATTAAACCCTTTTCCTTTATAAATTACCCAGTCTTGGGTATGTCTTTATTAGCAGCATGACAATGGACTAATACACAACACAACCACACCCAATTCACCCCTAGTCAGGTCACTTCCGAACCTTCTGTTAAACGTGCTCTGAATGAAAAGACCCCCTAAACAGACTTTGTGTGAACAGCAAGGCTGTTTATTCACCCAGGTGCAAGTGGGCTGAGTCCAAAAAGAGAGTCAGTGGAGGGCGGTGGGATAGGAGTTGGTTTTATAGGTTTGGGGTAGGAAGTGGAAAGTCACAGAAGTTACAGTTAAGGGTGGTTTTTCAAGCTGGGAGGGGGTCATAGGGTCTGCAGTCATGAGGCTGACCTATCAGTTGAGCAAGATGGGTTACAAAGTTCAGTTGCATTATCAGTTGAGGCAGGAATAAGGAACAATAGAAGAATGTCTCAAAGTTAATTAGGCACCACAGGGCTTGGCCATTCTCCTTTTGTGGTTTTCCAGTTACTTCAGACTTTCAATTTGCAGGAACTCATCTGGAGGTGTACATGCAGGTCACAGAGGTTACCATGCAGTCCATGATGCAGCCAGCCTAAAAGACTTTACACTTTCTACTGGCTCCTTCTCACTGCACCATCTCCCTGCAATGAGCTTTCTGGGCTCCCTCCATGCCCTCTATATCCTGTGGCAGAATCATCCTCTCACAAATCAGGTCCTGCCACTCTCCTGCTGAGTAACCTCCCTGGCCCCCATCACCATTGCCAGCATCCAGACAGCAAGTTCCATGACTTGCTCCTGCCATTTGGTCCACAGCTCCAGTGGACAGGTGGGGCTGGACCTCATAAACTTTCAGTTCCTTACACTTGCTAAGGTTTTGCCTTCCCAGAACGGTTGCAAACGCTGCTCCTTTAGCCTGGGATCCTCTTCCCCTGCTGTGAAAATAAGTAATTTAAAATCTAGGCGGGATGCAGTGGCTCATACTGTAATCCCAGTACTTTGGAAGACCAGAGTGGAAGGATTGCTTGAGTCCAGGAGTTTGAGACCAGCCTGGACAACATGGGGAGACCCAGTCCTAAAAAAAAAAAAAAAAAAAAAAAAAAATCTAAGCTGTTGGAATTTTAAAATATTTTGAGCCTTAAGGGAATGTGATTATGGGACAGTAATCAGGCAGCTGTAACCTTTGTTTCTTTGATTACAGATTAGCTTTTTTCCTTTTACCTACATTGTTTTGTAAATGTTGTAAGTTCATAAAGAGTGCCAGGGAAGACTCTTTTCCTCTTAACTGTTGATTTTCATTATAAATTAACTTCCCTCTTTCCTCTCTCAGACAAAAACTCCATGGCTATTACATTGTTTAAGATGGAATGTTAATTACACTCTTTTAAATTGGAAAGGAAAAGGAAACAAGCTGTACAGAAAAGAGAACAAACTGTAACTAATTAAATTGTAATTAATAAACAAGCCTTCTATAAAACATGTTATACTTTCGCTACATTTCTTTGTTTTCTGCCTCTATGAGCAAGGTCTTAACTTTTCTCTTTAGAGCACTGACCCCATTTCTTTGGAGTCTATGTTACCACAATGGCTATTCTCAGTTTCCTGCTTGAATAAATCTTTTCATATTGGGTTCTGATCCTTTTGATTATTTCAGGTGAATCCCCATTTTTTGTGTATCTGGCTCCTGTGAATTCATATAGCTTTCCTGTGGCTGCCCTCACAAAGAACCACAAGGCGGGGTGCAGTGGCTCATGCCTGTAATCCCAGGACTTTGGGAGGCTGAGGCAGGAGGATCACCTGAGGTCAGGAGTTTGAGACCAGCCTGGCTAACATGGTGAAACCCCGTTTGTATTAAAAATACAAAAATTAGCTGGGCATGGTGGTGCATGCCTATAATCCTAGATACTCAGGAGGCTGAAGCAGGAGAATCGCTTGAACCCAGGAGGTGGAGGTTTCAGTGAGCCAAGAGCACACCACTGCACTCTAGCTTAGCCAACAAAAGCGAAACTCCATCTCAAATAAAGAAAAAAAACACAACTGAGTGGCGGATCATCTGAGGTGGGGAATTCAAGACCAGCTTGGTCAACGTGGTAAAATCCTGTCTCTACTAAAAATACAAAAAGGAGCTGGGTGTGGTGGCATGCACCTGTAATCCAAGCTACTCAGGAGGCTGAGGCAGGAGAAATGCTTGAACCCGGGAGGCGGAAGTTTCAGTGAGAGTGAGACTCCATCTCAAAACAGAACAAAACAAAAAAACAGAGACATACGGTCTCATCGTTCTGAAGACGGGAAGTCCAAAAGCAAGATGTTGGCAGGGCCAAGCTCCCTCTGCAACGGGTAGGGAGGAGCGTCTCCTGCCTCTTCCAGGTTTGAGTGTCGCTGGTCATCCCTGCCATTCCTCAGCTTGCAGCTGCATCACTCCAGTCTCCACTGCCATCCTCACGGGGCCTTCTCCTCTGTGAATGTCTCCCCTGTGAAAGCAAAATAAATCTTGGGACCCCAAAATCACTAAGCTAAAGGGAAAAGTCATCTGGGAACTGCTTAGGGCAAACCTGCCTCCCATTCTATTCAAAATCACCCCTCTACTCACTGGGATGAAGGCATATTTGATTGCCTCATTTGGAGAGGCTAATCAGAAACTCAAAGGAATGCAACCATTTGTCTCTTACCTACCTATGACCTGGGAGCCCCTCCCCACTTCAAGCTCTTCCGCTTTTCTGGACTGAACATTTTACACGTGATCATATTACACATATAGACTGATGTCTCACGTCTCCCTAAAATGTATAAACCAAGCTGTGCCTCTACCACTCTGGCACATGTCGTCAGGACCTCCTGAGGCTGTGTCACGGGTGTGTGTCCTCTACCTTGGCAAAATAAACTTTCAACATTAACTGAGATCTGCCTCGGATTTTGGGGGTTCACACCCTCTTTTTCTAAGGACGCAGGACATATTGGATTGAGGGCTCACCTGACACCAGCATGACCTCATCTTTACACCTGCAATAATTTCCAAACAAAGTCCTATTCACGGGTGCTGGAGGTTGGGACTTCAACAGATCTTTGGAAGCACACAATTCTAGCCCTACCAGCACCCTTTAGGTCTCAGACTGACCAGTGTTTCCTCCAAGTGACGGAGCCACCCAGGGTGAGCTGTTAGGTTTCGGCTCAGCCTTTGGATGGTTCCCTTGGCTGCTTCTCTATGTATTCAGTTGTTTGTCCCCGTGTCTGTCTCACACAAATGTATGCTCCTTGAACACTGGATCTATGTGCTTCTCTGGAGCCTGACAAAATACAGGCAAGAAGTAGATGTTCAATACATTTATAGATGTTCAATACATGAAGTAGATGTTCAATACACACACACATTTTACCCCCTTAGAGTCCAGGTGTCATTTTGTTGCCCAGGCTGGTCTTGAACTCCTAGGTTCAAGCAATCCTCCTGTCTCAGCCTCCCAAAGGTCTGGGATTATAGGTGTGAGCCACCATGCCCAGCCCAATAGATTTTTATTAATTGAACTTCAAAGTGATTTGCAGTTTGGCCGGGTGCAGTGGCTCACGCCTGTAATCCCAGCTGAGGTGGGCAGATCACTGGAGGACATGAGTTTGAGACCAGCCTGTCCAACATGGCAAAACCCCATCTCTACTAAAAATACAAAAAAATTAGCTGGATGTGTTGGCATGTGCTTGTGGTCCCAGCTACTTGGGAGACTGACGCACAAGAATGGCTTGAACCCGGGAGGCGGAGGTTGTAGTGAACTAAGATCACGCTGCTGCACTCCAGCCTGGGTGACAGACCAAGACTGTCTCAAACAAACAAACAAACAAACAAACAAACAACAGCAACAACAACAACGGAATTGCAGGCTATAGAAAGTAGCAGCAGCTGGAAGACTGGATGCCACAAAGTAACAGGACTAACCTACGTCCATCTAGCACTTTATAATTTGCCACATTTTCAAAGCCATTATTTCATGTGGTCAACGACCCAGCAAGAAAGCCTGGGCAAGTTCAAATATTCCCACATTACGGAGAAGGGCACAGAATCCAAGCCCGAGACGAATGGAAGTGTTGTAGTTAAGCAGAGATGTCCAGATCACAGATTATTAGAGCTGGAAGGAAACTTGTGAAACATTGGGTTGAATTTCCTCATTTTATAAATGAGAAGACTGGGGTGAGGGGAGAGAAGGGATTCATTTATAGCATCTTAGCTGCTTACTGGTGTGACATTCTGAGTCCTTTACTTTCTAATGGAATTCCAAGAAGGTGACTCCAAACATGTTTGGGGAACAGGAGGATGAGTTCAGTCCACATGCATCCTCCCAAAATGAGGACACAGCAGGGAACACTCATTTGGAATTTATGGCGCCCGACAGCCTGGGTGGGAATCCTGACGCCACCCTTTCCAGGCTTGGTGACCTTGAGCAATCTCATAAATTGATTCGCACCAATCACAGGGCATTGGTGATTTATGTGATGCCTATCCCAGTTGAACCTACTTTTAAAAAGAGAATACGGCTGGGCGCAGTGGCTCACACCTATAATCCCAGCACTTTGGGAGGCCAAGGAGGGTGGATCACCTGAGGTCAGGAGTTGGAGACCAGCCTGGCCAACATGGCAAAACCTCGTCTCTACTAAAAATACAAAAATTAGCTGAGTGTGGTGGCAGGTGCCTGTAATCCCAGCTACTCGGGAGACTGAGGCAGGAGAATCGCTTGAACCCGGGAGGCAGAGGTTGCAGTGAGCCGAGATCGCGCCACTGCAGTCCAGCCTGGGCGACAGAGCAACTCTGTCTCAAATAAAAAAATAAGAGAATACCTGGAAATCTTCAGTCCCAGGTACAAATCTCTGCTGCTGATGCCTCACATAATACTTGACAGCGTCAGCACACAGTAAATATTGCATGAATGCAGGCGGGACTTGGGTGCAGTTGAACTGGAGAGCGTGTGTGTGCGCGCTTGTATGTGTGCGTGTGTGTGTGCATGTGTGTGTGCATGTGTGTGCGCGCGTGTGTGTGCATGTGCGTGTGTGTGTGTGTGTGCGTGTGCGTGTTGGGCAGTGGGGGAGTCCTTGAACAAGAGTGACCTTCCAGGAATTCTTTAGCTTGTTCAGCAGAAGTGATCAATCACATACTCCCTACGTGTGCAGGGTTTTCGTAGCCCCCAAGTCTCATTTCAGGGTGGACAAATAAAAGCTAGTAGAGAAAGTTAGCATTGTAATCCAAATTACAAGAGGATAAAGATGTCAGCTTTCAGGCGGTTACTTGAGCTGTTCTAGTGAAGACACTGGCCAAAAGCCCACAAAATACATCAGGAAGGCTTTAGGGGCCTGGAGCGGTGGTTCACACCTGTGATCCCAGCTACTCTAGAGGCTGAGGTGGGAGAATCACTTGAGCCTGGGAGGTTGATTGTGCCACTGCACTCCAGCCTGGGTGACAGAGTGAGACTCTGTCTCAAAAAAGAAAAAAAAAAAAGAAGAACTAAGAGGAAGAAGAAGAAGGAGAAGAAGAAAGAAGAAGAAAATGAAGAAGAAGAAGAAAGCTAAAAGTATTTTCCCACTTTCGTATATACCCTAGAATATACCACACACATTTTATTTATTTATTTATTTATATTTATTTATTTTTGAGATGGAGTCTTGCTCTTATTGCCCAGGCTGGATGAAATGGCACCATCTCAGCTCACTGCAACCTCCGTCTTAATAGTTTAGAGAAAAACTGGGTTCAAGCGATTCTCCTGCCTCAGCCTCCTGAGTAGCTGGGATTATAGGCCTGCCACCACACCCAGCTAACTTTTTTACATTTTTAGTAGAAATAGGGTTTCACCATGTTGCCCAGGCTGCTCTTGAACTCCTGACTTTAGGTGATCCTCCCACCTTGGCCTCCCAAAGTGTTGGGATTGCAGGCGTGGACTACCACACCTGGCCCACATACATTTTAAATTATTGTATATCAAGAAAATAGTTTAGAGAAAAACCATTAGCATAATCATGGGAATGAAAGGCTGACTTTGGGGTCTTTCAAAACGTTAAGATTTTCTTTTTTTTTAAGATGAGAAAGAGGATGGCAGCCCACGACAGTGGCTTACACCTGTAATCCCAACATTTTGGGAGGCCGAGGCAGAACGATCCCTCAAGCCCAAAAGTTCAAGACCAGCCTGGGCAACATAGTGAGACCCTGTCTCTACAAAAAACAAACAAACAAACAAAAGCCTGGCATGGTGGTGTGTGTCTGTGGTCCCAGCTACTCAGGAGGCTAAGGTAGAAGGATTGCTTGACCACAGGAGGTTAAGGCTGCAGTGAGCTGAGCTCATGCCACTGCACTTCAGCCTGTATGACAGAGCAACAAGAACCTGTCTTAAAACAGGAAAGAAGGAAAGAAGAAAGGAAGGAAGGAAGGACAGAAAGAAGAAAGGGAGGGAGTAAGGAAGGAAGGAGAGAAAGAAGGAAGGGAGAGAGGAAGTAAGGAAGGAGAAAAGAGAAGGCGGATGGCTCAGGGGAGAACACTAATTTCTGAACTCCTGTGTGGATCTTCTGTTCATTAGATAAATATTTATCAAACACCTACTTGGTCCACACACATCTAGGTTCTGAAATTCAACTATGGACAAGACAGGCAAAGCCTTGCCTTCATGGGGTCACTGAATATTAATAGGAATTTGTTTACCAAATTTTGGAAAATTAATTGAAAGGATTATCTCATGAAGCTTGGAAGGGTTACATTTAAAACAAATAAAAGAACCCGTGCACAGCCCCAGGATTAGAGAGGTGCCCAGTGGATGTGCAGATTTTATATAACAAAGGAAGTATTGATATTCTTAATATCCATTGAATACGTGATTTTTTTTTTTTTTTTTTTTTTTTTTGAGACGTAGTGTCTCTGTGTCACCAGGTTGGAGTGCAGTGGTGTGATCTCGGCTCACTGCAACCTCTGCCTCCTGGGTTCAAAGTGATTCTCCTGCCTCAGTGTCCAGAATAGCTGGGATTACAGGCATGCACCACCACGCCCAGCTAACTTTTTTGTATTTTCAGTAGAGACGGGCTTTCACTGTGTTAGCCAGGATTATCTTGATCTCCTGACCTCGTGATCGGCCCGCCTCGGCCTCCCAAAGTGCTGGGATTACAGGTATGAGCCGCCATACCCGGCTGTATATGTGATATTAAAATTACAATAGACTCCCTCCTTCTCACTACTGCATGTGACTAGTCTTAACAATAATAATAACAATTTTAAAAAACTCCATCAAGACCAGCCTGGCCAACATGGTGAAACCTTGTCTCTACTAAAAATACAAAAATCGCTGGCCGGGCGCGGTGGCTCACGCCTGTAATCCCAGCACTTTGGGAGGCCGAGGCGGGTGGATCACGAGGTCAAGAGATCGAGACCATCCTGGTCAACATGGTGAAACCCCGTCTCTACTAAAAATACAAAAAAATTAGCTGGGCATGGTGGCGTGTGCCTGTAGTCCCAGCTACTCGGGAGGCTGAGGCAGGAGAATTGC
>PVKV010026040.1:0-28676 GCA_004027835.1 Alouatta palliata | reverse complement strand
ACTTTGGGAGGCCGAGGCGGGTGGATCACGAGGTCAAGAGATCGAGACCATCCTGGTCAACATGGTGAAACCTCGTCTCTACTAAAAATACAAAAATTAGCCGGGCATGGTGGCACGTGCCTGTAGTCCCAGCTACTCGGGAGGCTGAGGCAGGAGAATTGCTTGAACCCAGGAGGCGGAGGTTGCGGTGAGCCGAGATCACGCCATTGCACTCCAGCCTGGGTAACAAGAGCGAAACTCCGTCTCAAAAAAAAAAAAAGAATTATGGACTCAGCTCTAAAGCAAACCTGGTTTGTAGTCGAGTGGAGAATCGCAAGTGATTACAGTAGAGTATGATTTTTTTGCTGTGATAAAGTGCAGCATATTGTAGGGACGTACCTTCTGGAACCTTAAATTGTTGTTTCCATTTTAATTTTTGTGTGTGCTTATGTGTTTACTTGGTTTTTGTTTTGTTTTTGCAGAATTCTTTGCTCAGCTCAGCACAAACGTGTGCACCTTGGCCCTCAACAGCAGTTTGGCGGACCTGGTGCACTACACACGACAGGGTTTTCAGCAGCTACAAGAATTAACCAAAACACCTTAATGGAGCCCCAGGTTGATTCAATGCCTTGGGAAATATTTTTGCACATTGGAAGCCTCAGAAACAGTCCAGACATTTGTCTCATCAGGACACCAAACTCTAAAACAGAAGCACCATGAGATGGCCAGGACACTTGTCCACTTAAACTCTCAACAATTATGTGATCATTGGTTGGACGCTATGGTTATGCAGAAGTAGAGATGAGGAGGCTGGCCCCAGAGATGATCTTGCCCTTCCTAACTAAAGGACAGAAGTGCAATGTAGCTTAAATGGGTGTATGAATGGTCTAGAAACATTTCTGTTGGTTTTTTTTAAAACCAGTAGGATCCAAGTTGCAAATGAAATGAGGAGAAGCAGTTTCAACTCTGAAAGTGAACTCACATCATCTCAGTAGCCACACTAGTTCATTTCCAGAAGGAAATTTTTTTTTTAACAATGACTTTTGGTGGAGGGTTTTGTGGATAATTTCTTTTTAAGTTTTGGGAGAAATGTTTGTTCAATAACTTTGAATGGCCATCTGTCAACCATAAGTTGTGAAGGACTCCACTGTGCCCCACTTTCTGCCAATGAACAGTAGCTTGATAATACCAAGTATTGTTGTAATTTATAAAATTGAAGGCAACCCCCGCTCCCGCCGCCCCACATCCCGCCATTGCCTAGAGTGCTGCACGTTCATCCCAGCTCTGACTTCTCTGTTTCCGTGCTGAAAGTCAGCCCACGTCGGAGCGGCGAGGAGGAGCCACAGCACGTGGGGTGCTGCCTCGTGGTCTGTGTGGGAGGACTTGGCGCTGCCGTCTCCCGCCCCTGCTTCAGCAAAAGGGACTCTCTAACAGGGCAGTCACTGTTGACTCGATCAGAATTTCCTACCTTGGGGAAGAAGGGAACCAACATTTGTACCTGACCAGATGGCTAAAGTGCTTTTAAAGTTTTGTTTAAGTAGAGCTGGAATTTGAGGTGCTGATCTGTGGTCTACAGTTATGTCGTAACTCATGTTGTCCAGCCAATTCAGAGTGTCGTCAGTGAACAAGAAAAATGAAATCATCTTAGAGAGGCTATATTTTTCTGCTACAAATTATTTTATATTTACAGCAAAAATAGACTTTCAGAGTCCTTGACTGTATAGGGGAAGTTAACTCCCTAAGAGGATGTAGAGATTTTGGGGTGGTTAGACTTTTGAAAAAATCGTCACCACATGCCTTCACTCCAGAGTGTTCTCAGCTAGATTTGATTTGATTGAGGAGGAACTGTGGCCCTTCGCAAGTTATTGCCATAGTGTATACGTTAAACCAAGTCCATTTTGAATGACCTAAAATAACAGTCAGAAATCCCATGTGCCCATAAGCACAGACTTTCTTTTTCATTGAAACTTTGAAGGCTATTATTGGAAACATTATTTTGAGTGCAGTGCTTTTAAAAGCCAATTCTTTTCTATCCCTTTTAGAAGTAGAGTTTGCACATGTATTACAATTGAGGGGTGTCATCTCTGTAACTAGCTTTTTCTCCACCTTTGCCCCATTCTGCCCCTCTACATGTTTCCTACCAGGCGTCCTTCCCATTTTCCTATTGGTGGAGGAGGGAGAACCACCTTTATTTATAATGAAGACCTCTAAGATCCCTATGATGAATGCAGGAACTCTCTTGGTAGTTTGTAATATACAAAGGGATATTTGTTTTGAGGAATGGGAGCAATGCTTATCTCACAGTATGAGTGGTCTGTGTGAGGCTGTTCCTTCAGTTTCTTCTCCAGACTGTTCTTTGGTTATCACTAAGTCAGAGGTCTGGTGCCTCATGTTTAGGTGAAAGCCAGAGAATGACAGCTGTAGCAGTATCTGAGCATAAGACCCTGATGTGTGATTCCTGATGACCGGTTTCATTTATTCATGTTCTAAAGCAAAGCCCTGGTCCTTTTTAAACTACTAGTTTAAAAAACCCGTGTTAAATAATTTCCTGGTAGGTTTTGTGTGTTTGTAGCATTGTGTGTCCATCTCTTATATGTAAGGGACAGGGCACTAGAATCAGGCTTTATTTCGATGTTGAAGATGTTATTTAACATGTTTCTTTTTTCCTTCCTCCCTTAGCCATCCCCTCCCCTTTTGCCCCATCATTCCCTAGGACAAGCCACCTGTCAGTTGTGAAGGGTTGTGTTCTTTATGGCAGGTCCTATCTGTGCAGAGTGTGCCAGAGCCTGTGCGTGTTCTGTTGGCAAGCCACAGTGCTCCCTTGATTGAAGACATTTCCAAGTAGATTTCTCAGCCAGCTCTAAAACAGATTGCTTTTTCAGTGGCCTTACTCTTTGTGGATTTTTTTTTTTCTGAACTTGATATAAAGATTTTATTTGTCCCTTGAAAAAGTAACAAGTGTGCATAGATCAATTTGTACTACTTTGGTCATTGGATATTTCTGATCCTTATTACATTGTACCTAAAAGAGAATAACTAATGATAACCTTTTTCATAGAGTATGTGAAAGGTAGTAGCTGACGAATCCTTCATATTCATAGGGTCTTTTTCCTGTTACAATTATATAGAAGTTGAAAAATCATTTGCACTTTTTCACTGCATGCTTACAATTCCCAAAGGCAGAATCTGTACTGAGGTAGATCATTTGAAAGGGCTAGATTATAAAAGTAAGCCTTTGAATATGTGAAGTTCTTATAACAATAATAGTACACACTTCACAGTAAGACGAATGCAAAGCATCTTAAGGAGTGAAAACAGAGTGTAAATCTTGCCTTTGGCACTACAAGGGGGGTGTGTGTGTGTGTGTTTATGTTTGTACGTGTCTTTAGTAGAAAATGGAAGAACACTGTTTTATTTTTTAAAGTGTTGAATGTTTCTGTCCTTTCCATGAATTACTGAATTTAAGAGCTCTGCTAAATAATGACAAAACTTTATTAAAATTTACCAAATTATACTGGGTTTGGATTGTGAAAACACTGGCCACCTAGTAGCAGTGGTGAGGAGTGGGAGGGTCCAGCAAGCATTTATCAGAAATAGAATCATATTAGGAGGAGAATTTGTCCAATATTATTATTTGATCACAATACTAAATGGGAAAAGCATCTAATATTTTGTAACAAAAGGACCTTTATATTATATATGTGTTTGGACCAACACGTGTAGCTATTTCCCCTAGGCAAATTGGTCCACACTTATTTCCCTTGGCCTGTACCCTTTAATGTCAGATCTCAGGATATTTAGAAAGCTAAAGCCCCCTACCCCTTTCTGGCTGAAAACTTGCCTTATTTGGTACCTTACACGTTAACGTTAGCATCAGGAACTTACTGTTTTATTATGATTCATCTTCAATAATTTTTAGAAGCAAAAAGAAAACCACTGTGTCCTCCACAATTAACAAAACTTATCTGATATACAGAGGGACACATACACTTAAACAGAAGCAGGAGCTGACTGAATTGTACCTTTGACTGGATCTGGTTTTGAAATACTGCCCTTTGTTTCTTGCTGTGGCTTCAAGGGATGTTACATGGCTCCTGCACCTTTTACTCCTCTGCTTTATGAAGTTGAGTTGTATTTGTGCATCTTAAGGTAGATTAAATAAGGCTTGAGGCTGGGCTTTTTTTTTTTTTTAATGTACTTTAAAAAAAATCTCCTTGTTTCCTACCACAGATTTATTTTTCCAAACACTACAAGAAAACTTCTAAAACTTTGCCATTTCATCTATTTACACTCATTGCCACTGACTAGCAGTATTTAAATCTTGCAAGAATATTTTGTGCTTCCTTTAGAAACACAAGAGTATAGATTTTTCTCACTGAAAAGTGAGAGTTACGCATTGCAGCCATGGAGGTATGCCAGGATTAATTATGGCAGTACCTTTTTTTCTCCTCCTGTTCTTGCGCTGGTTGCCTCTTTTGTTTTGGGTCCCACTTAGGATGAATGGATATAAGGTACTTTGTGTCACTGTGTTGGAAGGAGGTGTAATGGCAGAATAGCATAGTGCTGGTGGGGGTTTTCCTCCAAACATTGCAAGTGGTATTGCCACCACGTGAACCTCAAATATGCAAGCCAGTTGTGTTGGTTTCTCGCTGACTTAGAGTGTACACCTCTTCCTGAATTGTGAGCACTGACCGTGTTCTTTAGTTCTTATTTATGGTAGTTGACAAGTATCAACTATTGCTTTTCTTTAGGTGGCTATAAATTTCTTATTGTCGGGGAAAATCACACTATATTCTGTTCCATTGAGCGTCAGAGATCAGCAGGCACTGTGCTGGGTAGAGAAGTGCCTATACTCCTCCACCTAAGAGGGCAGGAGGGAACTCCTACAGCTCCTTGTGAGCCTCTATATTAATTATGTTGGCCTGGGGAGGACAAGGGAATAAGACCACTTAGTGAGGCTGGCCAAGCTGCACTGGTCGGACCAGGCAGTGGCTGACTTAAGGAAGACAACTTGCTTTGCTTAAGAGTCAATGTTTAAGCAATGCTTCACACAGGCAGTATTAACTTCACCTTTTGTTCAGGCCATCAACATGTATTGTTAAAATTACTGCACATCCCCCCTCAGATATCAAGTATACACTGTTTATGTTGGGGTGTGTGTGTGTGTGTGTACGTACGCATGTGTCCCAAATCTTGTTTTAATTTTTTTTTTTCTGAATGTGATCATGTTTTGGATGATACCTGAGCAGGGTTGCCTTTTTTTTATTTATTACCATTATATATTATATTATATTATATATTTTTTGCTTTCTTATAACTTTGGAGGAAAGTCAAATCTTGGTATTATTAGAACTGTTTTAAAAAGGAGTAAATTGTCCAGTTGATAAATGAAAATCACTGGTCTATCTTTAAAATAATGAGTTTTTCTTTAATTACTGTGGAATAATGTGCCAGCTATCATCAACACAATGATTTTGTACATAGGTAGGGAAGCAGTGATGCTCTCAATGGGAAGATGTGCAACACAAAATAAGGGGAACTCCACGTATTTTACCTACTTCAGCAATGGAACTGCAGCTTGGGGCTTTGTGAATAAAATTTAGCTGCCTTGTATAGTCGTTTGAAAGAGAATAATATGTGATCTGTGAGAGAATTATAGTTTTTTTAGAAGAAAAATATGCAAAAGATCTTTCCAAAGATAATGTGCCACAGATCTTTTGTTCTCTGTAATGAGGATTAATTGCTGTTTAAACAAAAATGTAATTCATCTTTAAATTCTTTCCTTTTCATAAGAGGATCAAGCTGTAAAAAAAAAAAAATAAAAATTTCAAGAAATCATTGTGGTTGAATCCATGCTTTCCCTTTACCTGAATACAGTAATTCTTATTACCATTATCTATAGCCAAGGAGTTTCACGTGAACAGTGTGCCTTTATTCACAATATTTGTTGCTGAAATGGAGAAAGAACTGTGTTCGGAAGGCAGCTTATCCTTCTGTTCAGTTTATCTCTAAGATCATAATCAGATACAAATTGGCCTAACATCACCTGTATGGCTTCTTATCCTAACATCAACTGGAGCGTGTAGCAGTGACCAAATTTGCCTATTTCCAAATTTGCTGGGTAGGCAGGTTTGTAGAATGTTGGTACTGAAAGGAATCTAAAGGTTATCTGGCCTTTTCACCCTTTGCCACCGTTAAATAAAAAATACTCTTAGTGATTTCATGAAATTGGAAAGGACCTAGGTGCTGAAACCTGACTTCCTTGTGTTTGAAACTGATTCTCTGGTTTGCTAATAATGTGACTTTTGGTCAAATTATCTAACCTCTCTGCGTTTCTCTTTTAGAACTGTTGATATGCTATCCGCCCAGTAAGACTGCAAGGATCACATCAGATGATGTATTGAGAGTGCTTAGCATGGTGTCTTGCATAACGTAATCACTAAGAAACCAGTGGCTATTTCATTACCTTCCCTTACTGCACTGCCATATCCCAACTGCTGACCCTCCAGCCGGAGCATTGGCTGCCTACCTCTTTTTAAATTTTTTGTCAGTCTCCACTTGTACTAGTCGTAGTGAACAAGCGTGGACCCAACCCCTGTAAATTTATAGTAAAGTTGAAAAGTCAGCAGTAACTGTTGTACAAGGCATGCAATAGCAAGAGTGGGGAAAGGGAGTGTTTTAGATCTGACTGAGAAAAACTACAGGGAAAATAATCTAATTTGAACTAGGGCTTGAAAAATGGGTCTCAGTCATCAAGTTTCTTCTGGATGTTAACCTTTTTCACAAAAACTTTCCATGTTATATCCTGTATAACTTAAAAATACCTGCCAGGTGTGCTGGCTCACGCCTGTAATCCCAGCACTTTGGGAGGCCGAGACAGGAGAATCATGAGGTCAGGAGATCAAGACTATCCTGGCTAACACTCTGAAACCCCGTCTCTATTTTAAAAATACAAAAAATTAGCCAGGTGTGGTGGCATGCGCCTGTAGTCCCAGCTACTCGGGAGGCTGAGGCAGGAGAATCATTTGACCCCGGGAGGCAGAGGTTGCAGTGAGCCAAGATGGGGCTGCTGCACTCCAGCTGGGTGACAAAGCCAGACTCTGTCTCCAAAGCAAAAAGTAGTAGTAGTAGTCCAGGTATGTGCCAATTTAACTAACTTCCTTGTTAAACACTGAGATTGTTTCTAATCTGAGGATATTATAAAGAATGTTTCCATGACCATCCTTGGAACAGAATACTTCGGGAAATTTAAATATTTTGAATTTGGAGTATTTATTTGGAATAAATTCTAAGAAGTGGATTGTATGGTGAAAACTCATTTTTCTTTTTTTGGGGGGGAATATATTCAAATGTCCTGAAAAATAGAAGAAATACTATGTTTACATATATACCACCTAGATTCAACAATTAACATTTTTACCATACTTTTATGTAAATGTGTAAGTGTGTACCCTTATGCTGAATGGTGAGTTGCAGACGTATTTCACCCCTAAAGTTTCAGCATCCATCTGTCAGGACACTTTCCGTAGTCACAATACCATTACAGCATCTAAAGACATTTCTGAATGCTTAATGTTCAGTCCATATTCAGATTTCTGCAGCTCCCTTCAAACTTACAACTTTTTTGAACATGGCTTCAACTGCTTCATGCATTACTTTTAGTGGTTCTCTCTCTTTAGTCTTGAGAACAATCCTTCCTTCACCTACCCCAAACTTTTTTTTTTTTTTTTTTTTTTTTGAGACAGGCTATCACCCGGGCTGGAGTGCAGTGGCACAATCACAGCTCACTCTAGCACTCATCAATCCTCCCACCTCAGCCTTCTGAGTAGTGGGGACTACAGGCACATGTCATCACGCCCAGCTAATATTTGTATTTTTTATAGAGACACTTTCACCATGTTCCAGGTTGGTCTTGAACTCCTGGGCTGAAGTGATCTACCCTGCCTAGGCCTCCCAAAATGCTGGGATTACAGGCATAAGCCACCACACCCAGAACCTCCCCTTTTTAATGTAATGTCTCCCATCCTCGATTTGTCTGTTTCCCCCAAATGTTCATTAATTCGTTCCTCTGTTTTCTATAAACCAGAAGTTCATTCTAGAGGTCTGATTATTTTTGGCAGGAATCCTTCACAGGTGATGCTGTGTGCTTCATACGTGGATTGTATCAGGAGGTAATTAAAATGGTTTTTACTGTGTGATAATAAATTTGAGTCTTTGGTTAAGATATGATCACCAGAACTCTCCTTTATAAATATGAGGTTTTCCCTCTCTCCACAACCTTTCACTCAAGTGATTTTATTACAATATGCATTGATGATCCTTGCTAAAAAGATGATTACTTCATTGGGAGTTAAAGAATGGGAAGAGTACATTTTACGGGCTCTTGTTATTGTTAGATTACCCACAGAAAAGTTTATCACATGTTTTCAGAGTATCTATTTTCCGAATCCTTTACCTAACCTGGGTATTATGTCTGAAAAGGGGGAAGGGAAAAAATCACCGAACTTGATTGGTGGGAAATGGTGTCCCTGTTTTTGTGTTTATTTTTTATTCCATGGTAGAGTATTTTCCCCTTACATCAAGCTGCCATTTGCAGGGCATGGGTTATGTGGCTAGTACTCTAGACCCAGTTCAAATGCCCATCTTGGTAGATGTGGGGGAAGATGTTTTCACCAGACACACAGATTGAGTTCACCACTAGGAAGGCTTCTATTAATAAGGAAGGGGATGCTGAGCAGTAAAGAACAGATGATTCACCAGGCTGAAAAATGCATCTTTTTCCTTTTGATTTATGTATCTAGAGGATATTTAACCTTTTGTTAAGTATTTCTCTCCAAATTAGCTTTTTTATTTTCATTATACTGGGCTTTAAAAATATGTTAAGTAGGTAGACTTCTAGCAATGTCCTTGCAGTTTCTGCTTTTGATGTCTCCGTAAGGTGCATAAAGACTTTGCCAGATGTTTTACAAGGCAGTTTTACTACCACTGAGTACTGGGGACTACTCTGTGAGGTTAAAGAGGTAATCTTCCTTTGTGTCGTTTTTTATTAGCAAGTATCTAGGCACTTTTGGAGCTTGCATTATTTGAATAGATATTGGCTATTTGCCAGGGTTGTTAGGAATGTAAATTGTCGCAATCCAGGCTACTTTTAAGTAAGTTATCTAGGTGGGTGCTTAGAACTCGCAAATCCATTCCAAATAACTTTGAAGCCCAATGTGTCTTTACCAGAATATAATCGGAGGTTTATCTGCTGTTACTTTGGAAGGGATTAGATAATTGTACTGTCTAGTCTGTTTTGTCTGAGGGACAGGACTCTTTCAGTGTTTGTGGTTTTCCAGTAGACCACACTCAGCTGAAAGCAAGACTACTGAGACACCAAGGCTCTGATAATAAGGGCCTTTGCCCTTCCAACAGACTGGAGGGCGGGCCTTGAAATTCTCTTTGAACACACAATTCTATTTTAGCTTTAAAAAGACCGTGTGCCTCCTCTGGGTAAGTGCTTTAAATCACCCTTCTCTATTATGGGGGCCTAGTCCTAACAGCTCATTTACCTTATTTCATGTGTAGGAGGAAGAAACGATTATGGGTTTTGATATCTCCACTGCTAACTATTCCTGTAAATTATCCTCTAAAGACCACCACCACCCCTTCTCAAAAAAAGTTGCATGAACACATATTTTCTTAAGAGTATTCACACTATTGGATGTGGAAAACCAGACATACTCAACTGAATGAACTATAGAAAAATGCCTTTAGTTTTCCATCTTTGAACTACAATCTCTGAAGAAACTTCTGTGCAGGTATAACTTGGTACCCAGGATTGCAACTGAGGAATTCACAATCTCAAGGGAAGAAGCAAGTGATCCTAGTAGAGTGGTTTTAAAGAGGTTCTAAGCTTGCATATACATGGGAATGTAATTTTTTATATCCTATTTTTAAGCTGATTTACAAACAGACTAGTAAAACAAATTATAGTCAACCCTCCATATCCATGGGTGCTGCATTGGTGGTGGAGTCAACCGAGATAGATAGAAAACATTCAGGGTGAAAAATTCCCACGAAGTTCTAAAAGACAAAATGAATTTGCCGTGTGCTGAGTACTACGTTGCATGAACGTGAATGAAGTGATGTGTAGTCATTGTATTCGGTATCAAAAGCAACGTAGCAATGATTTATAGTATATGGGAGGATGTGCACAGGTTATATGCAAATACTATGCCATTTTATACAAGGGACTTAAGCATCCATGGATTTTGGTATTTGTGGGGATCGTGGAACCAACCCTGCACTGATACCGAGGGACAACTATATAGAAACACACAGAGCAGAAAGTGAAAGGCCAAGTGTACTTCCTCCCCAGGTTCAACAGCTGCTAAGTTTGTGCTTATCGTTCTACAATTTTTTTCTGCATCTTTTTTACACTGTGTATCAGTCCTTTTTCAATGTCCAGCATATTTTGGCTACAAAATACCATGTAACTAGATATACCACAATTTATTTAAACATTTTTTCATTATGGACACAAGTCACTCCTCCTCACAATGTTCTGTGGTTACAATGTATTGAAGGAATCGTAATACACAGAATCTTTGTGCATTCTTACAAGTATTTTATAGGATAAATTCCTGGAAGGGAAATGTCTGGGTCAAAGCATAAGCTACATTTAAAATTTTTGATACCTTCCCCACCAACTGCAGACAAGCTTACATTTTTGCCAGCTGAGTGCAGTGTAAAAAACAATCTTACACTACTACTTCAGTTGCATTTATCTGACAAATGAAGTTAGTTAACCATTTTATCACAAGTTTATTGGTCATTTGTGTGACTTTATGGAATGTCTATTCCTGTACTTAGTTCACTTTCTGAGACTGTCTTTTGCTTACTAGTTTGTAGTGAGAAGGTTGTGCAAGGTTGATTGCCTGGAACCGACTGCATGACTCTTCCTGAGTTTGCTCCACTGTCTAAACCTTAGTAGGTATCACCTGTGAGCTGCTTACAACAGTTCCCACCTTTACACCTCTTTTTACAAACCCTGCAGGAAAAAATGATCAACCCCTGAGTGAGACTCTTATGTGTGTCGCCAACTCAGGATCTTTGGCATTTGAAGCTCTACTAATCTTTTTACTACTTGTCCAAGCAAATGATATTTATTCTGGATGAAGTGGAAGCTGTTTAACATTGGCAGTTTTGAAACCCACTGCATGAACATGAATTTCATCATGGACTGTCTTTATGGCCCAGAGAGATCAAATCTAAAATTGCTTGTCAAATGTCAGTCCTGAACTTCACTTTAGTCCTATTATCCTGATATTTGCTTATCTTGAATGAAGTTTAAAAAGAGTCTGGTTTCTTGTCTTTGTGAAATTTACTCATACCCAATCAATAGTTTCAGCGATTCCTGTGTAAAATTACATGCTTCCATATGTGTATAGGCATTAAAGCACAGGTCAGGGTACCAAGCTCCTGGATGACATGTCTCTTCTCTACCCAGGTTACAGGTAACTTCAGACCTTGTGTTTTTCCATTCAACTTGCCATTGTCTCTGCTTTCAGCCATTCCTCTTAACATAGATGTCACTGTCCTAAAGCTAGCACCCTGTGGACACATTGTTCAGATTATTTCAAGCTTGAGAGCATAGCATAAGCCAATTTATCTGTTGGGTTGAAGACAGCACTCCTCTTGTACCTTGTTCTGAATTCCCCACAGCCAAAGAGCCAACCAGCATTTTCTCCTTTCATTTCCTACATCCATGACACATTCCCATCCCTATAGCAAACACTGACCTAAAAAAGTAAAAATATGGCCGGGCGCGGTGGCTCACGCCTGTAATCCCAGCACTTTGGGAGGCCGAGGCGGGCGGATCATGAGGTCAAGAGATCGAGACCATCCTGGTCAACATGGTAAAACCCCGTCTCTACTAAAAATACAAAAAAATTAGCTGGGCGTGGTGGCGCGCGCCTGTAGTCCCAGCTACTTGGGGGGCTGAGGCAGGAGAATTGCTTGAACCCAGGCAGTGGAGGTTGCAGTGGGCTGAGGTTGCGCCACTGCACTCCAGCCTGGTGCCTGGTGACGGAGTGAGACTCTCAAAAAAAAAAAAAAAAAAAAAAAAAAAAGTAAAAATATGCAGGAGACAGAGTATGAAGCCACATGCACTGTGTACTTTCCATTGCTTATATTTTGAAACCTTTCAAATTAGTCATTATGCTTTACAGGTGACATGTGAGCCCTAGATAAGTATAGTCACCCCTTGGTATCCATGGGGGATTGGATCCTGGATTTTCCACCAAACCAAAATCTATAGATGCTCAAGTCCCTGATATAAAATGGTATATAGTATTTGCATATAATCTACACACATCCTCCCCTATACTTTAAATCATCTCTAGATTACTTATAATTCCTAATAAAATGTAAATGCTGTGTAGTAAACTGTTTAGGGAATGACAAGATAAAAGTCTGTACCTGTTCAGAACAGATGCACCACCATCCCTTTTGCCACCGCCATGTCCCCAGTATTTGCAGTCCACAGTGGGTTGAATCTGAATCCACAGACGTAGAACCCATGGCCAGAGGGACAACTGTAATCTGTCCATGGTTAGGAAGCTTTGTAAAAGGTGAAGCTCAGATGATGATACAGGTTTGTCTGACTTCAAGTTATCAAGGGGTTTTGCTTGATAATAAACTAGAGAAAATGTGAGAATAAACTAGAGAAAATGTGGTTTTACAAACTGCTTTAATGTCATCCGCAGCCAGTCTTAACACTGTTACCATTTAACCACCTTTGGATTATACCATAGACAGTTAGACTGAGGTTAAAGACTGGATTGTCTGTTAGTAGGCCTTAGAGGCTTTATAAACTGGAGTTTGAGAAAGAAGTCCTAAAAATCTGCAGTCACCAGCAGCTCTTCTAACGAGCACAGTGGGGGATCATCCCAACCAAGGCTGCTTTCCATGTTGCCCTGTGGATTTTCTCCATTTACCAGCACCAGCCAAGGCACTATTGTACCTCTAGTGACAGCTAAAATTCACAGGTTTTTTTTTTTTACTTATGTGCATGAAGACATGTTTTAATAAATAAAAGTTTAATAAAACAACAGAGTAAATGTTTGTTAGTGTAATAGATCTTTTAAGAAATGAGCACAAAGTAAATGTTTTAAAATCATGAATAATGTAAACTAAGCTTTAAAGGATAAAATCCCAGGAAATAAGAAATGGTAACTAACTGAAAAAGGCAACAGTATAAATAATTCCCCAGGGTCCTTCAAGTTTGAGAGTATAGAGGCAGAATAAAACTTGAATTCTGAAGCTAGTGACCCTGAAAACTGAATGCCTTGGCCCCCTCACCTGCCTTACACTGTCCAGCAAAACAGCCAACCAGAAACCAAAATAAAACACATGGCACGGAATAACCATCCTCTACCTTGCCCAAGTTACATGAATGTCTGGTACTGTATTTCCTCATCTGTAAGAAAAAAGGAAGGTGTTGAAATATATCCTAAAGTCCATGAGATGATAAAGATACTGGTAATCAAATATTTCCCTGTTAAACATGGTGTATTAAAAATCTAATGAGATACACAGAACTTATTAAAAGAATCACTGTCCTTCAAAATCATCTTGGTGGTTTCTTCACATTTATTACCACAGTTCAAAATAAATAAGAACAAAATTCTTTAAAACTGCCTTGAGAACTATGTGCAAGCGCATGTACACCCTATTTATTTTATGGTTGCTTTTCTGGGAAGAGTTAAGCAATACTATCCACATAAATAACTCATCAGATGTGGCCCCCAAAACCCAATTCCAGAAGACAGACGATAAAAATGTGTCCCTATTAGATCATGTCAGTGTGTGCCCAGGTTGTTTTCTTTGGGCAATGATGACAGCACCATTGGAGTAATTTAAAATCTCCACATTAATTCTTTAAAAATCAGTATTCCTGGTGTCACAGGCTCTGATACATGTTTAAAAATTAGTTATCTTAATCCCCAAACATTTCAAGATTCCTTTCTCATATCCAAAGCTTACCCCCTGGACTTGGCTAAATGTTCTCCTATCCTACTCTTTATATCCCCTTGTCCTCCTCTAACTGACAAGTGGAGTGGACCATACTTACTAAGGAGTGGAATCACTGTGTATCCAATGTCACATACACAAATGGCCTCTCCTTTGCCTTACCTCATATTGACTAAAGCAGTAAGTCAACCATAGATAGTCCCGTCCATCAGGCTCTACTATTCTGTGTTCAGGCATAAAATACACACATGTCTACATATGATTTTATAGACATGTTAGGACAGTAAAATGCATTTGTTGGGTAATCTGGAAATCTAAAGCCTAAGAGCTCAGGGAAATTTCACGTATATACATTCTTTCCACTTTCTAAAAAATAAGTGACATCACCTGTGTGATAGCTTTAACGCAAAAACTTCTTAAATAATTGTTTGGTTCTACTACCCTAATTTCCTGAAGCCACATCTTTTTTTTACTTACCAAATAAACATTCCTTAAATAATAAATCCTTGGCCAAGTTCCTTACTTAGCTCAAACTTTTTTTTTTTTTTTTTAACATGCACAGTGTTCTTTCCTTTCAGCAGAGCCCTAGGAGCCTGGGGGCAGCTGAGACCTAGTCGCCTAAAATTTTACAACTCTCCATAGGCATGTTTACAAGGTGTTACCTGAAAATACCAACAAGCCACCAGACACTACATTTGTGTGCAATTCATTAAAAAGAATTTATATTCATTCCACTAGTAAAAATTATTTATTCCTCTGGCTCTGATTTGAAAGGATGTGGTAGGTTTGAGTAAACAATAACCATCTCTGGCCTTTTTTCCCCTCCTTTGTAGGCGTTAGCCACTCTACAGGTCTAAACCCTTGTTATACCCAAAGATTTTAGTGCATAAAGTGGATAAGATCTAAAGCACACAAATTTAGTTTTGACTATAATGTACCTCTTGGGATTATGTAAATGCCACAGCCAACCACCTCAGCTCCTGGGAATTATTAATAGTGGTAATGAGGTAAAACATTTTGCAACTGGACTCATTATGTTCAGTGTGCTAAACAATGCAGGCATGCTGTGAAATGAATGTAAATTTTAACAAGCCATTTCTGGGCTTTAGACTTCTCATTAGTGTCCGTTTCCCAAGTGTAATGTGCAGAATGAGCCACTAGAGGGCAACCATTTCCTTTAGGAAAAATACGCAGTTTGAAAGCGCTGTACTTTAACCACAATGACACCACGTCTTACACCCAGGAGAATGGATATAATAAAAGGAAAAGGCAATTATCAAGTGTTGGAAGGAACAAGGAGCAACTGGAAACCTCGTACCTTGCTGGGAGAAGTATATGGACCGCCACTTTGGATAAGAGCGCAGTTTCCTAAAAAGTTAAAATCATGTTACAAAACCTAGCAATTCCATGTATATGAAACTACCCAAGATAAATGAAAGCATATGGTCAATTAAGACATGTTCATGAACATTCATGGCATCATAAATAGCCAAAAATTGGAAACAATCCAAACCAACATTATTGGTAAATGAATAAACTTATATATGCATATGAGGGAATACTATTCAGCTATAAAAATTCTACACCATGAAGTGAACCTCAAAAATATTATGCTAAGTGAGAGAAGCCAGATGCAAAAGACAAAATATAGTGTATGATTCAATTTATATGAAATACCCAGAAAAGACAAATTTATAGACAGAAAGCAGATCAATGGCTACCTACAGTGAAGAGAAAGGAGGGGAGGAGCGGGAACTGACTGCAGAACGGCTCCTGAGAATTTCAGGGGGATGATGAAAGTGTTCCATATCTGGATTATTATGATGCTGGTACAATGCCTTAAGTTTACTAAATCACCATGTACATTTACAGTGGGCGAATTTAATATAAATCATACCTCAATAAAGCTAATTCAAAAAACACACTGATTGAGCACTGCATTAGAATAGGTACTGGGAAATGAAACAAGTGAAAGAAAACTAGAGCACTGTGTATTAGAATGTAATGCAAATAGCCACTATGTCATTCAGTCCTGAGCTCTGGTTTTCAGACAGGAAAAAAGATCACTGTTTGCAAACGTACTAGCGAAATTTTGGAATTTATGGTCAGGTAAGAGTTTTATTACTTTTGGCCAAAGGCCATTACATTTGTTACATTAAACAGAAACATTTGTTTAAAAAGGAAGGTTGTAAAGTTTCAAGCAAAGAGCAATTATTTTCTGACTCTCCATCAGTACTTTGGAGGCATATTTACGAAGGGATTTATATCAGTGTGCGAAGGGTCTGATGTTTTATAAAATAACTGATAACGAGATATTCAGGGCAAAGAGACACATGAAGTGACAGGCATATCTATACCAAGTAATTTTACATTTCCTGAATTATCCTTTTATAAACTCCTAGTTTAAATTTACTTAAGAAACTTCAGGTATAATAACAGATGGGATCAAAAGGCTCATTCTGGCCTATAATCCCAGCACTGTGGAAGGCTGAGACAGGACGATTGCTTGAGCCCAGCAGTTCAATACCAGCCTGGGCAACTTAGCAAGACCTGTCTCTACAAAAATATCAAAATTAGCCGGGCAAAGTGGTAGGGCCTGTGGTGCCAAGTAGGCGATAGGCAGAGGTGAGAGAATCGCTTGAGCCCGGGAGGTCAAGGCTGCAGTGAGTCATGTTGATGCCACTGCATTCCAACCTGGCCAACAAAGCAAGACCCTGACTCAAAAGGGAAAGCGCTGTTAAGGTCTGTGGCAGCAGTCCGCAGCCTTTTTGGCACCAGGGATCAGTTTTGTGGAGGACAATTTTTCCACGGATGCGGCGGGGGCGGGGATAGGGGCTTTTGAGATGAAACTATTCCACCTCAGCTCATGAGGCATTAGATTTTCATAAGGAACACACAATCTAGATCCCTCACATGCGAAGTTCACAATAAAGTTCGCTCCCCATGAGAATCTAATGCCGCCACTGATCTGACAGGAGGCGGGGCTCAGGCAGTAATGCTCACTGGCCTGCTGCTCACCTCCCGCTGTGCAACCCGGGTTCCTAACAGGCCACGGACCAGTACTGGTTCGAAGCCTGGGGGCTGAGGCCCCCTGGTCTATGGAAAGTCTTCAACACATACATTTCAGAGGAGGCCAGTAGTACGCAAGAGAAAAATTAGTGAATATCAATTAAGACAAATCTATGTCTTTTCTTCGGCTTTTAGAATAGTAGTGGTTTGTGGGGTTATGAAAGACAACATCATCTGAAGGGCTCTCCCATTACTATTAGTTCCTAATTCAGTTATAAACAATATACTTTTAAAAATGCTTTACTGGGCTTTCAAGAAAGCAGGGACACTGAAAGGCCAATATAAGAGATGGAACCTGAGCAGGAGTGGTAACTAAACAGGAAAACCAAAGTTGCCCTGAGGACAAATGCCATTGTCAGCACTGGGATTGAGAAACCAAGTTCTGGACCAGAAGCAAAAGGAGGAGCCAAGAAGAAAGCTAAAATGTCCCAGGTCAGTTTTGTTCCCTAGCCTAGAGACACAAATGCGAAACATCTCTGAAGGAGCACATTCCCAATTAAAGAACCTCTGGATTCTCACAGGTTCAAATTAAGTATACATTTACATATAAAAATCACCAAACACAGGAAGAATGGCATACCATAAGGAAAAGTTCAACAGAGACAATAAAGAGATTTAGACCCTCAAGGGACTTAAGATACTGGAATTACTGGCTACAGGATATAAAAATAACTATGTATGAAATGCCCAAAGAGGTAAAAAAAAAAAAAAAAAGATAGAAACCAAAGAAACAAAGGAAATCTAGCCAGAGCAATTAGGCAAGAGAAATAAAAGGCTTCCGAACTGTCGCTCTCTGTTAAGAATATAATCTTACATCTAGAAAAGCCTCAACTCCACCAAAAAACTCTTAGATTTGGTAAATGAATTCAGTAAAGTTGCAGGACACAAAGTTAACATACAAAAATCAGTATTTCTATTCACCAACAATGAACTAGTGGAAAAATAAATCAAGAAAGCAATCCTATTTACAATAGCTCCCCACAAAAATAAAATACACAGGAATATACTTAACTGAGGAGGTGAGAGATGTCCATAGGAAAACTGTAAAACACTGATGAAAGAAACTGAAGAGGTCATAAATAAATGGAAAGACATTCCTTGTTTATGAATCGGAAAAATTACTATTGTAAAAATGACCACAATTTCAAAAACAATCTACAAATTCAGTGCAATCCCTATCAAAATACCAGTGTCAGTCTTCACAGAAATAGAAAAAAAAAAAATCTTGAAACACACATGAAAATACAAAAGACTCTGAATAGTCCAGGCAATCCTGAGCAAAAAGAATAATGCTGGAGGGATCATACTACCTGACTTCAAAAGATACTATAAAGCTATAGAAACCCCAACAGCATGGTACGGGCATAATAACAGACACACAGACCAATGGAAAAGAAAAAAGAACCTAGAAATAAATCCACATATTTATAGTCAACTAATTTTCAACAAAGTGCCAAGCACATTCAGTGAGGAACAGACAGTCTCTTCAATAAATGATGCTGGGAAAACTGGATATCCATACGCAGAAGAATGAAACTAGACCCTTATCTCTTACAATACACAAAAACCAAATCAAAATGGAGTAAAGACTTAAATGTACACTTGAAACTATGAAACTACTAAAAAAATATATTGGGGAAATACTTAAGGACACTTGTGGTCAAAGATTTTTTAGGCAGGACTTCAAAAGCACCAGAAACAGACAGACAAATGGAATTACTTTAAGCTAAAAAGCTTCTGCACAGCAAAAGAAACAATTGAATGAGAAGATAACAAACAGAATGGGAGAAATATGTGCAGTCTCTCCAACTGATAAGGAATGAATATCCAGAATACACAAGAAATTCAAACAACTCAATAGCAAAACAAATAAAAAACAAAACTTAGGTTTTACGGGACAATATAGGAAAAAACACACACAAATAATTCACTATAAAAATGGGCAAATGATATGAATAGACAGTTTTCAAAAGACACACAAATTGCCAGCAGGTATATGAAAAAATGCTCTACATCACCAGTCATCAGAGAAATACAAATCAAACCCACAACAATATCTTTCTCCAGTCAGAATGGCTACTAAGATTAAAAATAACAGATACTGGCGAGGATGCTGAGAAAAAGAAACTCATATATTGTTGGTGGGAATGTAAACTGGTACAATCACTATGGAAAACAGCATGGCAAGTTCTCAAAAAATTCAAAACAGAAGTACCAATAGATCCAGCAATCTCAGTACTGGGTATCTATCCAAAGGAAAAGAAATCAGTACATCAGGGGGATACCTGCACTTGCATGTTTACTGCAGCACTATTCACAACAGTGAAGATAAAATCAACCTAAGTGTTCACCAGTGAATGAATGGATAAAAAAAATGTGGCATATATACACAATGAAACACTATTCAGCCATAAAAAAAGAATGAAATCATGCCATTTGCAGCAATATAGATGGAACTGGAGGTCACTATGTTAGGTGAAATAAGCCAGGCACAAAAGACAAATATCGCATGTTCTTACTTACATGTAGGAGTTAAAAATTTTGATCGAATGGAGGTAGAGTGGAAAAACAGAGACTAGGAAGAGTGAGGGGAGGGGAGGGGGAAGGATGAAGAAAAGTAAGTTAAAGAGTACAAACCTATAGTTAAACAGAATTAAATTCAATGTTTGATAGCAGAGTGGGGTGACTATAGTTAACAAAAATGTAGTAGGGTGACTACAGTTAGCAAAAATCTAACACTCTAAATACTCTGACTTGATCAGGACACATTATACACATATAACAAAATTTTACATGTAACCCATCAATTTGTACAAATTATTTTTTAAAGCTGAGCAAACTGGAACTTCCTTGCTCTGATAAGAGTAGCAAAACCAAGAGAGATTCAATATTGTAGCACTGTCAATACTCCCCAATTAATCATTAAATGTGATTCTAGTTGAAAGAGAGAGGGAGAGAAAGAAAGCTGGGCACAGTGGCTCATACCTATAATCCCAGTACTTTGTGAGGCTGAGGCAGGAGGATTGCTTGAGGCCAGGAGTTCAAGACCAGCCAGGCAACATGGTGAGACTCTTGTCTCTACAAAAAGTTTAAAAATTAGCTGGGCCTAATGGTGTGCACTTGTGGTCTCAGCTACTTGGGAGGCTGAGGTAGGAGGATCGCTTGAACCCAAGAGTTTGAGGCTGCAGTGAGCCATGTTTATACCACTGCACTCCAGCCTGGCTGACAGAGTGAAACCCTGTCTCAAAAAAGAAGAAAAAAAGAAAGAAAAATAAATTTCTTAGAGCTGTTTGCTTTTTATCCCCAAGGAATTTTACAAACTGATTCTCATACTGAATTTAAAAGCAGGCCAGGCATGGTGGATCATACCTGTAATCCCAGCACTTTGGGAGGCTGAAGCGAGAGAACTGCTTGAGCCCAGGAGTTTAAGACGAGCCTGGGCAACACAGGGAGGCGGGGTGGAAGAGTCGAGGGAAGGGAGGCAGGTGGAGGTGGTGAGGGTGCGGGATCACCCGAGTCAGGGGAGGTTGAGGCTGCAGTGAGCCATGATCATGCCACTGCACTCCAGCCTGGGCGACAGAGCTAGACCCTGTCTCAGAACAACAACAACAAAAACAACAAAACAAAACCAAAAGACCAACAACATTCCTTAAGAAAAATACAAAGTTAAGAGACTTCCCCTGCCAGGTATCAAGACATATAATCAAGTTACAGCAATTTAATGTGCTATTTGGCCCTTGCTTAGGCAAACTGACCAATGGAACAGAACAGGAAGTCCCAAAATAAACATTTGGCTACAATGGCAAATTTCCATGTAAGTAAAGCCTCTGAAGAAAGGATATATTGACTAATAAATGGTGCAGAGAAAACTGATTTTCTACATAGTAAAAAAATGAAATTTTTAATCTGTATCACACATGCACAAATCAATTCCAGGTGGACTAAAAAGTTAACTATGAGACACTTTTTTGATTTTCAGAAGTGACTCTAAGCAGCTATGACCCTAGGATAGGACAAAATTTAAAACATAAAAAGGACTCACATTTAAGTATATTAAAATTAAGTTTTGTTTACAAAAAAACCCAAAGGGAAGAGATAAGCCACAAACTGGGTGAAGATATGTGCAAGAACAACAACAACAAAAACAACAACAACAAAAATATCAGTATCCTAAATATAAAGAACTCTTAAATAAGAGAAAAAAATTGAAAAGTAAACAAAAGACATCAAGAAATATTTCACAGAAGAAACAGGAATGACAAACATGAAAATGTTTTTAACTTATAATCAGGAAAATGCATTTTTTCTATTATATTGATGTCACATTCATAAGGAAAATGCAATTTAAAGTCACAATAAAATGCCATTTTACACCTACCAGATTGGAAAGAATAGGGTCTTATGATAGCAAGTAAATAGGAAACCATACTGTAAAGTGGTGCAACCAGTTTGGAAAACAACTTGGCATTATCTTGTAAAACTGTTACAAAGCTGATCAGGCACATGCCTTATAAACCACCAACTTTGTTTTTAGATTTATACCTTAAAGAAACTTTTGGACATGAGTACCAAGAAATTGGATATGAATGTTTGTTTCAGCATTGTTTGTAAAAGCAGGAAAAAAAGTGAAAACTAGACCCAACAAAATAAATTGTGAAAAGAAACCTGTTGAATAAAAACATCAAGTTATGTAAGACTACATACAGGATACTATTTTTTATAAAGCTCATAAAAGTAAACAATATATAGCCATGGGATATATGTATAAAAGCAAAAGGAAAAAAAAAAAGCAAAGGAATGATAGATTCAAGGTACCAGTTACCCCTAACGAGTAGGCTGCAGATTGGAATTGAGAAGGAACACAAAGGTAGGGTTAATACCAGAAAGGCTCTAGTTATTAGTGGGTAGCTTCACAGGTGTTTTATTATTATGCCTTCATGTTGCATATAGTTTTATGTATGTGTCAAATATTATATACACAAATGTAGTGACCAGGCCAGGCACGGTGGCTCACACCTGTAATCCCAGCAATTTAGGAGGCCGAGGTGGGCAGATCATTTGAGGTTAGGAGTTTGAGACAAGCCTGGCCAACATGGTGAAACCCCATCTCTACCAAAAATACAAAAATAAGTCAGGTGTGGTTGCACAAACCTGTAAACCCAGCTACTTGGGAGGCTGAGGCAAGAGAATCATGGGAACCCAGGAGGCAGAGGTTGCAGTGAGCCAAGATGGCGCCACTGCACTCCAGCCTGGGCAACAGAGTGAGACTCTGTCAAATAAATTAAATTAAATTAAATTAAATTAAATAAGTAAGTAAGTAAGTAAGTAAGGCTGAAGCAGGAGAAACACTTGAACCCAGGAGGAGGAGGTTGCAGTGAGCCAAGAACATGCCGCTGCACTCCAGCCTGGGTGACAAAGTGAGATTCTGTCTCAAAAAAGAGAGAGAAATGTGGTGACCCGAAAAACTTTCATACTGCTGAGACTATTAAAAAAAAAAAGAAATTATATTTTCTTAATGTATGTATACTGTATTACCTAGTGAAAGCAGAAGTATGTACAGCTGATATAGGTGGAGCAGCTGAGTTTTTTAGTCACAAAGAATATTAGTCGATAACTAACTTAGTTGTAGATCTTGGACTAGTTATTTAATGACTTTGAAACTTTTTTTTTTTAACTTTTGAACCTTTTTTTTAACTGTAAAGTACTGAATTACTGTAAACATCAGAAATGTTACAAAGTGACTGGTACAGGTGATATATTTTTTAAATGATAGCTAATACTCCCCACGACTATTACTCAAATCTAAGAACCCCTTATATTCTAAACAGTTTTCCAGGTATACTGAACTTAGCCACAAACCATTAAGATAATGAAAGAGTGATTTGTCAAAAACAAACAAACAAACAAACAAAAAAAAAAAACCCAGAATTTCTGCATTCAAATAAGGTTACCCTGAAAGAGACTATATACTTCTTTCACTGACCTTGCTATTGCTCAGGATGATTTTAGAAATACTTCATTCACTGTTTAGTGTTGAAAACATTTTTACCAGTAGAGGAAAACCTTAATTCTTTGGAGGTGGATTTCACCTATGAAAATAGGAAATATTTTCAATCATGTTTGATGAATAATCAAGATTTTGGTCAAAATTAACATATGACTGTGATGAGACTAATTCTTTTCGGCGATTTATAAATGAACTCTTCAGGCTATTTTCAAAGATGAGTTTCAAAAGAATTTTTAGCAATGGCAACCTTACTTTAAAAAAAAAAAAAAGCTACAACTTTGCAAAAGCTACGACTTGGGAAGGTTTCTACTTGGAAGGACAACAGTCATCCTAATGAGCAGTCTCATTTCTACCCAGGACAAGTCTGAGATTACTGAAGAGACAACTGCTTACGATTAGTGAGACCACAGGTACCTCAGTTACCCTCAACCTTTAATTTTTGTAAGGGAAAATGAAAAGCTTTCTAAAATTTTCAGTTAAACATAAAGATCCTTCATATAAGGAGAAAAATATAGCCAACCTACTCAATTTTGTATCTGAGGAATGGAGAATAAACAATTACACAGTTCTGATAGGATTCCATAGTGGCAATCAAATAATGAGAAGCGGTTATACAGACCTTACAGAAAGAAATTTGTGCTAATAGAGATATGCAATATATTTTAATTAAATAAACAGCACTCATGTGACCCCAACGTTTTGATGTCAATAGCTGGTGATATATATTGACCACTTATTACACTGATTTGCTGGAGTATTGTAACACAAATTTATAAATGGTTTTAAGAAAATATTAAAGAGAAGTTTTACAAACACTTGGAATTTTACATGAAAGGGAAAGAGACATAGCCAACAGCATCCCAATAATAATTTCTTTACACATCTGATATGAGAAACCACAGAAACATTAACTGATACAACATGAATTAGATTCTGAAGGCATTCTTTACCATATAAGACAGAGAGAAAAAAGAAGCAAAGAAAATTCTCAAGTTTACCATTTACAAGAATAGTTTATGCAATTTCAAGAAGTCCTTAACAGCACTGTAAGTTCAAAGTTCATTTGGGAATTAAAAGAATGAATAAAATACTCCTTAGAGGGAGTACAAAGTTTATTCAAACATTTTAGAAATAATTAGTTACATAAGAATATAATGAAATTCGTCAAAAACAATGTCAGGTAACTTGTTTTAAAGTGGCAGTGCAATACTGTAAAGCAATGGCTTTAACGACTAAATGAAAGAATCACAAAGCACCTAGAAATATTTATTGAAGAAATAATACACAAATTTTCATGGTTTCTTTTGTCCATTTACAATTTCAGTATTTTAGCTCTATTTTGTATCACTTTTTGGTAGGTGCTGTTAACATATGAGGTTAAAGTGGTAAGTCTCACAATAAAGTAGGCATCTTCTTTGAATATTTGAATATTTCATCTCTTCATTTCTATGAATATAATCATCTTTCAACTGCATGAATCCTTCAGCCTGATTCTAATTTCACATCTCAATCAATGTGTTTTTGCCCGATAAAAAGAACTGTGCATATTGATTCTGCTATTTATCTTTTTTTTTTTTGAGATGGAGTTTCGCTCTTGTTTCCCTTGGCTGGAGTGCAATGGCATGACCTCAGCACACTGCAACCTCCACCTCCTGGGTTCAAGCAGTTCTCCTGCCTCAGCTTCCCAAGTAGCTGGGATTACAGGCAGGTGCCAACATGCCCAGCTAATTTCGTATTTTTAGTAGAGATGGGGTTTTGCCATGTTGGTCAGGCTGGTCTCAAACTCTTGACCTCACGTGATCCACGCACCTTGGCCTCCCGAAATGTTGGGATTACAGATGTGAGCCATTGCGCCTGGCTATTTATCTTTTCATACTGCTGTCAGGTCCTTCAAGGCTGTGCTTCTGATTACGCATACACTTTAGTTCTCTTATGAGTATTTCATATTTTATGGATAGGCAGCATAACAACTTAGTATGTTAGATAACCATTGTATGGTAAAAACCAGAAATGAAAATATAATAACCCTTATGCCCTCTAAACTCCTTACATATAACAAAGAGAAATATGTCAAAGAAAAAACATTTTAAATAATCTCAGGAAACAATAAGATCCTGACCCCTGAAAATAAATACAACAAACATATTAGTAACCATAGCTAAACAAGCACTGTAATATACAAACTCCATTAGACATGAGAAATAGACAGTTGAAGCCAGGTTTTGACACTTATTCTCCACATCCAGCCAGTTGTCACCAGTCTAGTAAGTGCTACAAGGTTAACTGTCTCTGGACTGACAGAAATATGGTGGTATGTACACAAGAGAACACTGGTTCAGATCCAGCAAGGACATGAACTTGCTCACAGGTGACGACAGAAAAACTAGCATTTTGGAAAACTTTTAAATCTGCTTCATGAGAGACTTTTATCTGCCAACCTAACCCCTCTTAAAACTTTTTCTTTTTTTGGTTTGCTATACTCAACAGGCACTGGCTTCTGTGATGTGGCTTTCCACCCTACTGTAAAAGTCCAGAATCCTATTTAATAAGATATATGAGCTATTAGTCAATGAACTTCAGGGCTGGATGAATCAAGGAAATGTTTTTCATTGCCCCAGCTTCCTTATGAACCAGATAACTGACCGGCAGTGAACTACAATAAATTTGAAGACACAATTAAACAAAAACTTGGGAAGGCCTGGAAGAGAGGTGCCAAACTGCACTGTAAATACAAAATAAAATATTTTAATGTTCTTGATAAATATTTTTAAAAGAAATACATATTATGAATAGGCCATTTTATAATGCTAGGTAAAACCTTGAAGAACTGTTAAATCTGTAGGTCCACCAATATTCTGGCTTCAAATCAACATGTAGAAATATTTTAAATTAAATTTCAATAAATATGCCAGAGGGATTTAAATATAATGAGTAAAACAGTAACTTCACAACCTCTGTTTTTACCAGCAATATGCTTAATTGGTTAATGATGGGCTTCAACTAATCAATAAAGTCTACAAAAGGGTTTTTGTAAAAATGCACTCATTTCTGTTAATAAATAAATACAGATTCTGTATAGTCAGAGAAACCAGTATGGTGGCATATAGCAAAATAGAAAGATGATAAGTCTTGGATTTTGAATCCAAGATTTATCAAATGATTAAAGAAGAGCGCTAGAGTCATGTAATCCGCATCATTCTTTCTCAAGGTCTCTCAAATGGGCACCAGAATAACATCAGATCAAAGCCCTGTTTAATATTTCCTCTGGTTCACCTTTTGATTATGAAACAAGTACTTTTTGCAAAAGATGAAAAAAATAAAATTAGAGACTCATTTGGATGGAGTTAGCACAGCTAGGTCTTTTGGTGTCCTAGCAATTCAAACTGAAACTAAAGGCTTCTTACAGCACTCTTATAAGCTTCTGAAAATGCAGCCAAGTGGCACTCAAAAAGACAGAACATGTTTTCTACTTCTGTAAATATACAAGAAATTGAAAAATCACCACCTAGAGAAAAAAAAAAAAGCAAGGCATAAATTCATCAGCACCAAGTAAAAACGATCTTTAAAAGGAGCAAGTTTCTTTTGTATCCTTGTGTTGATGAATAAGTACTAATCTCTCCTCTAGGAAAAATTCACTGCCTGAGGTTAACATAAAGATGTTAGGCAAAAGAAAAGGTAAAACTCAACAAATTACTTTTTGATTCACCCAAATCAAAAGTGTGAGAGAGATTTCAAGATTTTTGGCACTACTTTAAGCATTTTTCAGGGTAGGTATGGTTTTAAGTTTTACTGTCTTCCTTCCGTACTCCATTATTTGGAAAAGTGGGAAGTATCAAATTTAACTCTGTTACTAATAATTCTTCAGGTGTCATTCCAAAAGTTGTATACTTTTGTGTCACAATACAACAGTTAATATTTAAATAAGACTCTAGTTGTAGTTAAATGTGTTGAAAGGTGTTCATATCAAAATCTCGGTTTTCTTTCATACTTATCAGATATGACTAAATTGTTGGTGGCCAGAACTCAAATCACATACAGTCAACCACATTATTGGATCCATGACCTACATCCCGAATTTGGCTAGTTAAACAGGAACACACAGCTACACCTGCTCCAGCTCTGCAGTGAGACACAGATCCAACAAGCTCCCACCTGAAAAGACAGAGAAGAAAAAATGTTATCTAAAAAAAAAAGGATAATTTACTTTACTCAAAATACTAACTAAAGACAAAAACTCCCTATGTGGGACTGGTTTTGAAGGAGAGCAAGCTTCCAGTGGGAGATAAGATATCCCAAAGCTTAGTATTAACTACAACTACCAATATTTTAACATTCTGGAGTAATCTACTATTATTCCAGAAGATACTGTAAAGCACAGAGACAACATGTAAATTACCTATTCAGCACTGGATCAAATGCTTCCACTGTATTTAAGTATGCATTGCCATTATGACCACCAACTGCAAAGATTTTGCCCATCACTGTTGCGATTCCCACTCCGCCTCTGGGAGTGGTAAGTGCTGCCACATAATCCCACTTGTTGCTTCGGGGGTCATACCGTTCAACTGAACTCAGAGGAGAATTATCATCAAAACCACCTATGTAAAGAAATATTTTTAAAATAGCAGTTACATTTTTTAGGAATTAACTAGTAAATTTCAATTCAATGGGTTTTATAACTCAATCTTTTAAAATCATTTTAGAACGGTTTAGAGAAATTTTTTTGTTAAATAATTGATCCCAATACCTATCTACCACCACCACCACTAACTACTATTAGACATTGTCTACCATTCAACATACGGTAAGTGACATTTTACTCAATACTAAGATTAAAGCTCTTACAGTAGGAAAGAATTGGAGTCCCTGTATCTAAGCATATAATTTAAGGAAAAAGAAAAAAAAAACATAAACATTCATAAATTTGTCCTTAGTCTTCTAGAAACAAGCAAGACAGTACTGAGATTCCTTCTCTGTGTATATCTTAAACAGTAAGAAGGCTTAAGAAAGGAATAAACTGAATCATATGATTCATCCAGATAAAAGTTACAGTTTTCCAATTGTTTCTCTTAATACTATAATCGCCACCATAATTACAGAGATGGTAGACTATGACTGAATTCTCACCAATTTTTGCCAAAACATTTTCTTGCCACATATTCTAGAAGACAGCAGTCCTTTCTATAGTTCATTCTAACAATGTAATTAATCTATTCCTGAGGTTAAATACAGACACTGTTATTTTAACAATGCTCCTTCCTTTAAAAACAAGTGTGTTTCTTTTTAGGCTCCAAGTCTAAATGAATGTAATAGCTTTCTTTGGTGACAGCCTAATTTACTGAGACTAGAAAGTGTTAATATTACGATCATTCTATTTAAAAACAGGGTCAGAAAAAAAATTCAAGTCAACTTCTCTAATTGGTTTAATTTTACTATCAATTAAAATAAAATTCACCAATTTTATGTGCATTCTTTCCATGAATTTTGACAAATGTGTAGTGTCATTACCATCACAACCATTATATAAAACATTTTTTCATTACAATAAAAGGTTTGGTTTTAATTATTGCTCATGTTAATGTAGAAGATTAAGGTTTTTTTTTTT
>PVKV010026039.1:0-28696 GCA_004027835.1 Alouatta palliata | reverse complement strand
GTGTGTGTGTGTGCGTGTGTGTGTGTGTGTGTGTGTGTGTACACAAAATCTCCCTTTCACACTTTGGGAGACCAGAAGTTTGAGACTAGCCTGGCCAACGTGGCGAAACCTCCTCTCTACTAAAAATACAATTAGCCAGGCGTGGTGGCGCAGGCCTATAATCCCAGCTATTGGGGAGGCTGAGACAGGAGAATCAGTGGAATCTGGGAGGCGGAGGTTGCAGCGAGCTGAGATTGTGCCACTGAATTTCATGCTGAGCTACAGAGGGAGACTCTGTCTGAAAACAGGCAAACATAAAACCTTCCTTTCAGCTCCCTTCGCTCTCCTTCAGCCTCCCCAAGGTCAACAGCCTCTTCTTGCAAAGAACATTCATAAGGTCTCTCCCTCCCTCCCCCCCTCCCTCTGTTTCCTTCATTCCCTCCCTGACTTACTTCCTGTGTCCCTTCTTCATCCCCTTTCTGCTCTTATCCTTTTCCTTCCCCCCCGCCACCTCCGTCCCTCAACCCTCACAGGATGCCAGCATCACTCAGCCCAAAGGCACTGGAGGGCTGGCGTCTCTGGAAGATGAGTGGCTTCTCTGCATTTTCAGCAATCCCTCTGGAATGACACTTCTAAAAACGTTTATTTATGAACTGTCATTTACTGATGGGGGAGCAGTGGAGAGCTGTGCAGGTATTCAGGGCCTGTGGCCACCGCCCATGTTGAATAAGTTAATCTGTGTGAAGTCATTAGCACTTGGCCGGTGTCATGTCCTTGTGACCGTGAGCTGTGGCCCGAGCCACTCCTCTGCTCCCGGTCAGCCCTTTCTGCTTCACTTCCAGAATCTTCCTGCTAAGAAGTCATATCCCTGCATCTGTTGGTGCTGAAGGTCTCCAGATGGCAGAGTGTAACTGGCGTCCTTCACAGAATCACTCATGAGATGCCTGCTGTATGTAGGTGCTGGAGGTGCTATGGATATGATGCTTATGGGACCGGCTCCTGTGGAGGGGCTTCCCTTCAGCGTGGGGGCAGGGGCGGGGCAGGGAAGTAGGCGAACACACAAGAGAAAGAGCACTTCATGCCAGACACCACACAGAGCCTGAGGAGTCATCAGTGACAGTGGCCGTTCCAGCCAGGCCATTCAGGAGGGGGTGACCCTGATATCCAGCAGCACAGCAGATCTGCAAGGCCAGGCAGGACGGTCCTCCAGGCAGAAGGCACAGCCCAGGCAAAGGCCTGGAGAAGTGACACAGTTTGTTAATTTAGGGGACTCAGAAGGAGGCAGGTTGGCTGGTGCAGAGGAGGCCAGCGGGCTCTGGCAAGGTGTGTCAGCCTGGCAGACCATGACACTTCCTGGACTGGGGAGGGGCGGGCACAGTGTTCTGAGCGTCCAGCCGGGGAATAGGCAGTGAGCTGAGGTTACCAGCTGTTCAGCCTTGGATGAGTCACCTGTTGTGTAACCTGGGCCAAGCCTGTGGTCATGTTCGGCCTCAGTCCTCATTGTGCCATGCAAGGGGGAAACTGAGACCACAGACCCCTCCCACACCCATACGCCACGCTTCCCATACAGATCGTTTCCCAGTTCATCACCAGTCTGCCCATCAGCTGCTGAGCGGCTCCAACTGCGAGGTGGAGCTCCCTGCAGTGGAATGCAACACAATAAATGTCTGCTGCAGACCTACTACACCCCCTCTCCGAACCCCGGCAGGGGAGGAGGATCCACAGGACACAGTCTTTACTCCCCAGGGGGCTGCTGTGACATTCAGGAGACCAAAAACTATCTTGGCACCGTGACGTATTTGTGCAATACTATTTAAGGACATGTAATGAAAAGTCCAACGGTGCAGTTGGAGTTTAGAGGGGGGTCATTGATGGAGCGGTTTTGTGACTCATGATGGATGTGGAATGGTGTGCTCTGGAACAATGAGGGGAGCAGCCTTTGATAGGCAGAGAAGGGAGCAGACTCATCAAAGGGAGCCAGTGAGGGGCTGAGCCCAGAGAGAAGCTAAGGAGCAGCCCAAGGAATGCACATGGCGGTGGCCAGAACCCTCACCCCGTAGAGAACAAGGAACTGGTGTTAAGAAGGCATGAGACGCTTCTGAGAGGCTGGGAATTACTTGCCCTGGGGACCTCGGGTATCGGCTAGAAGCAAAGGCTCATGCTGGGGAGGAGGTAAGCTAGGAGGGGAAGGTTTGCTGTGACTGGATGATGAAGGCTCCCTGGTGACAGCAATTGCTCTACCCTGAATACTATTCGGGGGTTGAACCAATGTTGGTGTGGGGCCTGCAGGACGGCAGCCCTGCTGCTGGTGTGGACTACAGGGGGAGGACATGGAGCCCAGAACAGCAGTCATGAAGTTGGAGGGCCTGGGCTTGGATATCAGCATCAGGAATGAGTATCTGGTGTAGTTAAAAGTCACTTCCACTTTGGGAGGCTGAGGCGGGGGGATCACTTGAGGTCAGGAGTCCAAGACCAGCCTGGACAACATGGCAAAACTCCCTCTCTACCCAAAATACAAAAATTAGCCAGGCGTGGTGGCGGGCTCCTGTAATCCCAGCTGCTTGAGAGGTTGAGGCAGGAGAATCACTTGAACCTGGGAGGTGAAGGTTGCAGTGAGCTGAGATGGTGCCACTGTACTCCAGCTTGGGCAACAAGAGTGAAACTTGCCTAAAAAAAAGAAAAAAAACCAAAGTCATTTCATGGTGAAATCAGAATCCTCATACACTGCTGGTGGGAATGTAGAATGGTGCATCCACTTTAGAAAACCATCTGTTGTCTCCTCCAAGGACTCAACACAGTTGCCATATGGCCCAGCAGTTCCCCTCCTAGGTACAAGCCCAAGAGAAATAAAAATATATGTCTGCACAAAAACTTGCACATATTATAAGTTACAGCAGCATTATTCATAATAGCTAAAGAATGGAAGGAACCCAAGTGTCTATCACCTGGTGGATGTATAAACAAAATGTGATCTACCTATACAATGGGATAGTATTTGGCCTTGAAAAAGGAAATGCTGATACGTGTTACAATATGGACAAACCTTGAAGACATTAAGCTAAGCAAAAGAAGCCAGTCAGAAGACGACAAACATTGTGTAATTCCATTTATATGATGTGTCTGGAATAGTGAAATCTGTAGAGACGAAAGTAGAGAAGTGAGTGCTTAGGGGTCCGGGCGTGGCTGAGGGGCTGGGGGCATGGCTAAAGATAGAGGATTTCTTTTCTGAGGTGATTAAATGTTCTAGAATTGATTGTGGTTACACATATCCGAGAATACTAAAAACTATTGAATTGTGCACCTTAAGTGGGTAAAGTGTATTGCGTATTGCAATAAAGCTGTTTTTAAAAAGTCATTTCAAAGGCATCATTCACCGAATTTTTGGATGGACTAGATACTGGAGGTGAAAAAGAGGGAAGAGAAAGCCCGCTAGGCTGTCGGTGCAGCGTGTTGCATGTAGGAATTCACATGTTCTTGGTCCAGCTCTTCTCTCTTTTCATTAGGATGGGTTCCAAAGTAAATCATGGTGTACAGAGCCAGTGGAGAGAGAGCCAGGCCCATCCAGGACATGCACAGTTGTGAAATTACCGCTGAAAGGTCACTGTGAGACCGAGGTTTTGGAGGAAGAAGGCAAGCATTTGCAAGTCGAACAGGGAGCCGACATCCAGCCTCTGCTGTGACTGTGGCTCAGGTACATATCTCAGGCCTTCCCCGTTCGTCTGAGATGTTTTCTACATCTGGGCGGGAATACACTTTGAAGGTGGCAGCAGGCTAAATGGCCTGGAAGGGATAAAGCCCAAGTCCAGCTTTGTTGCTGCTTGCTTTATGACTTGGAACCAGCCGTTTCATCTTCTACCCATCGCTCGTAGCTACATTGGAGGTCACAGACATCATAGATTTCTTTGGAAACTTGTTCGTGCTTAGAATGCAATAAAAAAGTTGTTGTAAAGTATTTATATCTATCAGGTCTTTGAAAAATGCTGAGAACCGATAAAATGGTGATGTCAAGGTTATGGAGGTTCCTCTCTGCTGATAGATTTTACAGAACAGCCACAGAAGAAAAGAGAGAACACTTTTATTGAAAATGAGACTCTTAAAGGAACATGCAGGGAATTTTCCCCCAACATTTTCTGTGGGGCGGAAACCCCACAAGAGCCGAGGCAAGGGCCTGAAGCCTCAGCCTGCTCTCAGATAAACATAGAATTAGAAACAAATTAGAGACATAGTTACATAGTTATTCCTATGTATAATCTTAAATAATCACATAGCTATTCATATGCAACCACAAATATATACACGTATATAATCATATAATCTTACTAATTAGTCTCAGGCCAAGAAGCATGGGACTGAAGTGGCATTGGAAAGGAGGTGACCCTAAGGCAAGATGCTCTAAGTCCTTCGTCACGCCCGCATGCGGCAGCAACAGTGCTGTGAAAGTGCCTGCCGTTTAGCCAGCTAGGGAAGGAGGCGTCCAAGGTGGCTGAGATGTCTCCTTCCCCAGCGGAGTGAGGAGAAAACTCTGCTCTTCCAAGCTCTTGTGGCAGGCCTGATGACTGTCAGGGAAGCCCGCAGACATCCATCCAGGGACTTAATTGTCTCTAAGTGGTGCTGTGCTTCAGCGGTCATGTTCCATGGCGACCTTCACGTTCTGCTTCTGCACCTGGTTCCTCTTTTTCTTAGAAGATACGAATTAGTAATAGTAACATAAATCATAGTGACCTTGCTATTTCTTGACAAGTATGAAAAAAATGCTGACGCCTTAGGTTTTCTCCTGGCCTTGGCTTCTTCAGAGTCCTGGGCCCCCTATCTCCAAGACACGCGATTTCCCTGACCCTGTCACTGACCACCATTACCTCATCCTACCTGCCTCGCCCCCTGCTTTGTACTCAGTAAAAGTCAGAGCGTCCAGGCACTTGGGCCCACTGCTGGTCTCCAGGCTTTGGGTAGCAGTGGACCCCTGGGCCCAAACTCTCTTTTCTCTATCTCTGTGTCATGTGACTTTATTTCTAATTTCTCATCTCCACGCCAGCAGGGAGGGACTCACTGGACCCTATAGGGCTGGACCCTATTATTTTCCAAGTTGCAAGTTTCCCTTTCCTACTGTAGCTATGAACAAAGCCCAGTAAGTGAAGTGAAGATCTTTTCTTCTTGGGCAAACAGAGCTTCCTTTGGTTATGATCTTCCTATTTCTTTAACATACACTTTGATGCTGGTGGGTGGAGAGACTCAGTGGTAATCCATATTCATTGACACCACCCCCTTCCATGGACAGGAATATTGCGGGAAGCAGGAAAGTAGAAGGCCTTGCTCATCTCTCTTGTTTTCTTCTCATGCACCTTGGAGCAGGCGTCTGTCTAGGCTGGCGGATTAGCTTGTTCTCACACTGTTGATAACGGCATATCTGAGACTGGGTAATTTATAAAGGAAAGAGGTTTAATTGACTCACAGTTCCACATGGCCAGGAAAGCCTCAGGAAACTTATAATCATGGCAAAGGGGAAGGAAGGCACATCTTACACGGCAGCAGACAAGAGAGAATGGGGGCCAAGTGAAAGGGGAAACCATCAGATTTTGTGATACTTACTACCATGAGAACAGTATGGGGAAAAGCGACTCCATTATTCAATTATCTCTCACTGGGTCCCTCCTACAACATGTGGGACTATGGGAGCTACAATTGAAGATGAGATTTGGGGGGGGGGACACAGCCAAACCACGTCAGCTGGGGTCATTTGGCAGGCATCTGCTCTAGGCCTTGCCTGTGGGCCGACTTCCATCTACATTTAATGTGATAAACGAAAACCAAGAGAGAAGCCAGATGCAAGAATTCCTTCACATGAATTCACCTGGGCAGGGAGATTAGAGAAAAAAAAATGAAACTTCAGATTGCCAACCAACAAAATCAGTGCAGATAATTCTTGACTCAGTGGAGGTCAGAAAAGATGAAACTGGCCTGAGCCATTCGGCTGACCCTTCTGTGTCATAATGTACCTCATGCTGGGTCTGCCTGGCTTTTCCCTTCCTCCTCCTGTCTCCCTCTTCTCTTCCTTCCCAGGATGCTTGCAAATGACGTGAAGTCCCCCCAGCAATGAGAACACCAGGGAGACCATAGTCTGTGAGCTGGGAGTGCAGACACTCACTGTGCTAACTGTGGTGGTTCAGACTGGAGGTTGGGAGCCTTGGAGTTGGGAACCTGAAAAGAATGAGGGTGAAGGAATTTAGGAGCTCTTAGGAAAAGACCAGAGTAGCTACAGTAGACAGGTGGGAATTTAAGGAAAGATAGTCTTCAAGGACTGAGGCACCAAGCTCTGTACAGAGCAGCCACCTGGGCTTCCGTAGAGCAAACAGATGGTCCTCAGCCTTCATGGCTCGGGGTGGAAGTATCGGGGGAGCCCATTTAGGTTCTACAAACTGAAAAAAGGGAGAGGAAGGAGCAGGGTCTTCTGAGCTAGGAGGAAAACCTTGGATTTGGAGGTCAGATTCTGAAGTACCTGAGCCCAGACCGAAAAATGTCCAGCTTCCTCAGGGACCAAATGGCTGAGCTGGGCTGAAAGGGCCATTTGCCCCACTGTAGTGGGGAATAGATGGGCTCGTGGCTGCTATATACAGTGAAGCCTGCACTGCGGGGAGCTAGAGGGGAAAGGGAAGGGAAGGACCAGGTTTGGGACTCAGTCATCCCTGCTCCAGGGCTCAGTCAACCCTGTACTGAGTCTCAACTGGTCCAGTACTGAGGCTCGGTTGTGAAGTGAAGTCCTTGGGTGTAAAACAGGAGGTGGCACTTTGGAAGGTGAGGTGGGTGAATCACCTGAGGTCAGGAGTTTGAGACCAGCCTGGCCAACATGGCGAAACCCCATCTCTAATAAAAAATACAAAAATTAGCTGGGTATGGTGGCAGGTGGCTGTAATCCCAGCTACTCGGGAGGCTGAGGTAGGGAGAATTGCTTGAACCTGGGAGGCAGAGGTTGCAGTGAGCAGAGATCACGCCACTGCACTCCAGCCTGGGTGACAGAGCGAGACTCAGTCTCCAAAAAAAAAAAGAGGATGTGGGATCCTATGCACAAGTGAATTCAGCCTCCTTTGTGGGAAATGGGGACTGAAGGCAGAGGAGGAGTGCACTGCAAACAGGTTGTCAGTTCTGTGGCGGGGTCAGTTTTCTCCTTCTCAATGAAGTAAGAAACGGGATGGTCAGTGAGAGTGGGAAGAGTCGCAATGGGGACAGGAGGAGCCTGAGGCCAGAGGAGGCATGAGATTGGGTGCTGGGCAGTGCTAGGGCCCAGTGGATGTCCCTGGCCGTGAGGTTGAATGAGGCTGGCACGGTGAGTGTTATTTTTCTAGCTATATTCAGCTGCCCAGACATAGGAGCAGAGTTGGGGAAATTGGATTTAACTGACTTGGGGATTTGCCAGGAGTGTGGACGTGGGTGACGACGTGGGTGCTGATGTCCTTAGAAATTGTAGAGGAAGTGGCAGTGTGTATGGCACACGGTCTGCAGGTGCAGACCGCTGGGGCCTTGATAAATACAGGTTCTGAGTGTCAAGGCTGAGGCGGGGCCTGAGACTCAGCATTCCTCACCGGCTCTCAGGGAAGGCTGCAGCTGCCGACCAGGAAGCCCACTTCACACAGCAGGCTGCAGGGGACAGCAGTGGCAAGAGGGCACAGAGCTCCGAGGGCCTGGGCAGGTCAGGGGTCTTCGGGGACAGCTGTCACAGTGAAACTGCAAAAGAACTGACATAACAAATTCCATTTTTGTCTAAGGGATCTCTACCCATTCCTGTGTGTAGGCTAGGATAATTATAGAGCGCTGAGATAATATGCAAAAACAGCCTTCGAGGAGTTCTAAAAACTAACTCTGGGATGAAAGGGAAAGTATGTAAACAACTATGTTTTGTGAAGGGAGCAGGGTGACCTGCCCAAGCACAGATACGTTCCCCAACTGCTCGGACTCTCCCTGCTGCCCCGGTTCCCTTTTGCTCCCAATCCCCATTCCCCGCGCCCGACCCCCTTAACCTACAGAGAGCCTGAAATATGAACTGATTTACAGTGGTGCTTTTAGATGCTATACGGCCACCCTCTTGCTTTTCTGGCTGTCTGAATAAACCTGCTTTTCCTCCCACCAACTCTTATCTCTTGACTTTTGGCTTCTGAGTGGTGAGGAGCTGAGCCTGGGTTCAGGTACACAGTGAGAGGTAAGTGGGCCTCGGCCCCACTCCCTCAGCACTGGTGGAACTGGGTGTGGGAGAGAATGGAGGACTCCGGGTGATGCGACCCCTTCTAGGAATGGTCAACTTTTCATGACAGAACGGAGGGAATGAGGCTTCAGAGCACAGGGTGAGGTGATGAAAGGTCCTGCTGGAGCTCCAGCCTGGGAGGTCCTAGGCTCAGGGGAAGGGGCGCTGAAGAGCCCACAAGAGGGCCAGGAGAGTGCAGGCCGCCGAGGCCACAGGAGCAGGGTGTGGGGTGACACCAGCCTCCATAGACTCCACAGCTTGTCTGCAGGACGTGCCAGTGCTGGTGCTGGGACACCTGTGCCAGCTCCTTTGGAGACGGGGTGGGCAGAGGTGGACAAGGGTTGAGGGAGGCAGGCCGGGTCAGGGAGTTGGGTGAATTGTGTCTGGGAGGTGCTGGCACTGATCTCGTGGAGAAGGAACCAGGCCTCGCAGGATCATGGAGCTTTGCGCAGGGGACCCAGCGGGGATGGTGATGGCCGGGTGAAAGGACCCCAGCAGCGGGCACATGACCAGCACAGGTGTGGTGTGGGTGGCGTGAGGGATGTGGTCTCAGGGGCACCAGAGGTTCTACATCCCCCAAATGTTTCCGCATTCCCACTTTACTTGTTCTTTGGTAGAGGTTACTGGCATTCTAATGAATGCACCAGTGACGACATAGTGTGGATTACTTTCCTGGGGCAGCTGTAACCAATTACCATAAATTGGGTGACTTGAAGTCACAGAAATTTGTTCTCTCACATTTCTGGACCCCAGAAAACTGGGATGATGGTGTCAGCAGACCTGCATCCTCTCTGAGGGCGCGAGGGGAGGCTCCTTCTTCCTCCTTCGGCTTCTGAGGGTGCTGGCTGCCCTCGGTGCTCCTTGGCTGTGGCCAAAGGGCTCCCGTCTCCACCCTCATCTTCATGCGACTGGCCGTCCTGTGTCTCTGCCTGCAGACCTCCCTCTCGTCTTAGGACATCAATCGTTGGATTATGTGTCCAGTATGACACCTTAACTTGATGACATCCACAAAGACCCTATTTCCTAAAAAAGGTCACATCCACAAGTAAAAGGGGCTGGGACTTCAGCATATCTGCTGGGGACACAAATTGTGTCCCACTACAAATTTGCCCACTACAGAGGGGAATTATGTGAAGCAGCCACGAGTCATTAGCCTCTGAATTCACCATCTACCTCTTTAGATCTCCTGCTGGTTTGTGAGAGCCCAGGAAGAGGGCCCATTGGGAAGGGCTACAGGAAGAAGGCAACCAGCGCCAGGTATGGAGGCCAGGAAGGCACAGGAGGGAACGGGGCTGGAGCTGGGGTTGGGGTCAGAGACCAGGCCCCAAGGGGAAGTTTCATGGCCTAGGAAGGGGGCGAACAGGTGCTAAAGATGCCTGTGAACTCCATCCTGGGTGGACCGTTTGCTCTTCCAGTATTTCTGGGATGCAAGACCCTCGGGGATGCTCAGAGCCCATGCCCACTTTACGTGCCAAGGAGCAGGGAGTGGATACATTACAGAGTGGAAAAAATACTTTTCAGCATGGTTGAGTTCTGGTGAGGGCCCTCCTTCTGGCTTGTAGATAGCCTGTGTCTTCATGTGACCTTGCTCTGTGTGTGTGTGTGTGTGTGTGTGTGTGTGTGTGTGTGTATGTAAACATGGAGTAGGGGAGAGAGAGAAAGAAGGGATTAAAGCGCTCTCTTGCTTTTTCTTATAAGGACGCCGTTTTCCTCATCAGGGCCCCACCTGCATGGCCTCATCTAAACCTAATCAGCTCCCAAAGAGCCCACCTTTACATACTGTCACACGGGGCTTTAGGGATTCCACATGTGAACTGGAGAGAGACACAAACATTCCATCCATAGCAGGACCCAAACTGAAGGAAACACTTAGCCCCATTCATCCCGACCCTCTTCTGTCCATTTTTGAAGATGTCACGGTGACTTTGACAGGATCGAAGTAGAATAAGCAGAAAGCATCCAACGTCCAGCCATGGCAGAAGGCAGGTCCCTGAGCCAGGATGCCGTGGGGATGTGTTTTCATTTCCGGGTCCTACTGCCTAGGAGGGGAGCTCTGTGCAGGGAACTGGTGAGGAGGGACCGCTCTTCCAGAGGCTGCTTTTGACATCACCCCCAATAAGTGTGAGTAGGCGAGATGGGGTGGGGGCTGGGGCTGGGTTTGTGACTCTTGGCTTGGGAGACCCTCCCCGCTGAGCCTGCCCACCAGGACTGTCGGGGCAGAGCCATGCTTCAGAACACCCACCTTTTGGCACAGAGTGGTGTCGGCCGAGTTCCTTACATCAAATTCATCTTCCTACATCAGCAGGCCCACCGAGGTGCTCAGCAGTTGCCCACTTCCCACCCTAGGGTGCCCACCTGTGCCACTGGGCACACAGTGACATCCTCCCACCGTGACCTCTGTGGCTCTGGGGCTCCCTGGGCTGTGTTCCTTACGCTCTGAGGGAACCATGGAGCAGCCTAAGGACCAAGGGAGGACTTTGGCACAGCCAGTGTCTCGGGTCTTCAGCATTCCTGTCCTGGGGGGTGCAGTGCATTTGTTGGTAAGGATCTTCCTGCTGTACCCGCCGCACAGGCCACCTGGGCCTCACATCTGGCTGGTGAATTTCCAAAGCAGGCAATTATCAGACATACGCCACATTTTCTTTTGGCCCTAACTGGAAGAACTTTTCTTCACTATTTCCTTAACTGAGCCTGCTGGATGGTACCACCAGAATGCTCTAAATGGCTTCGTGTTGTAATAACCTAACCTGGGTTAGCCTAACTGACTCCATCTTAGCGGCAAACCTGACAGGCGCTCTCCAGCCTCTCCTTCCCTGCCTCGGCCCCTCAGGTGCATTACTGGTCACGGTCACGCTGCACTCAAAGCTTTGAAGGGTTGACAGTTGTTCCCAGTACCTGTAACCACTGTAACCTCTTCCTGCTCAGCAAGTCTATCTGCTATTGTGAATACCTTCCTTGGTGATACATTGTATGGAAAGTTCCCCTGCTACCCGCCTTTGTGATTGTATGGAAATATCCTTAGCAACCAACAACCCTGGGAACCTCTCTGAAGCGGGGAGCAGAGGCTCACAGCCCCAAAGGTACTCCCCCAAGGCCTCCAGGCGATGGTTCTGGTTCAGGATCTGTCAACATAGTTTGGTCTAAACCACTGTTTTCCAACCAAGGGCAACTTTTCTTCTCCAGGGACATTCGGCAATCTTTGTAGCTACTTTTTATTTTGCTTGGTATGTATATATTTTTAATTGAGGTGAAATTCATTCACATAACATGAAATTAACCATTTTAATGTGAACCACTCAATGGCATTGAACACATACACAATGTTGTGCAACCACCACTCCATTTATTTATTTATTTTTGAGACAGAGTCTTGCTCTTGTCGCCAGCCTGGAGTGCAGTGCCACGATCTCAGCTCACTGCAACCTCCGCCTCTGGGGTTCAAGCGGCTCTCCTGCCTCAGTCTCCCGAGTAGCTGGGATTACAGGCGCCCAACATCACACCCAGCTAATTTTTGTACTTTTAGTAGATACGGGGTTTTGCCATGTTGGCCAGGCTGGTCTTGAACTCATGACCTCAGGTGATCCACCTGCCTCGGTCTTCCAAAGTGCTGGGATTACAGATGTGAGCCACCATGCCCAGCGCAACTACCATTTTGATCTAGTTTAAAAACATTTTCAATTAAAAGGAAACCAATCCCCATCAAGCACGTGCTCTGTATTTTCACTCTTTCTAGCTCCTGGCAACCTCCAGGGTGCATTCTGTCTCTATGATTTACCCAGCTTGGATAGCTCTTACAAAGAGAACCACACACCATACACACTTCTGTATCTGGCTTCTGTCATTTAGCATTATATTTTCGAGGTTCATCCCTGTTACAGCATGTATCGGTATTTCATTCCTTTCTGTGGATTAATAATATTCTGTTGTATGGATAGACTGCAATTTGTTTACCCATTCATCCGTAGATGGGCATTTGGATTGTTTCTGCCCCTTGGCTATTGCAAATAGTGCCGCTATAAACATCCATGTAAGTCTGGAGACATTTTTGCTTGTCATAATTGGAGGGGCGATGTGTTACTGGCATCAAATGGGTAGAGGCCAGGGATGTTGCTGAACATCCTACTGTGTGCAGGAGAGTCTCGCACAACAAAGAACTATCCAGTGCAGAATGCAGGCAGGGCTGGGGTTGAGAAACTAATCCTCTCATTTCCACGTAAAGGCTAGAACTTATTGGCCCCCAAATCTGCTTTGTCTTGTAGAAATTCATATCTTTGAGCCTTCTTTGTCTCCACTGGAAAATCCTGTTGACTCTCCCTTCAAGGTATGTCTACAATCCCACTGTCTCTCCGCTTCCATTTACCACAGCATCCAAGCCCCGATCATCTCTTGTCTGGATCCAGCAAGGACCTCATACTTGAGCCGCCCACACCGATACCTTCAGTTTGCATGTGGCTGTGCAATGGTGGCCCAAGTCCCTAGGTGGCCCCCAGAGGCCCCATGTGGCCAGGCCGTCCTTCCTTCTGCATGCTCTTCCCCTGTCTTCCTCACTTATCCTGCTGTAGCACACTGGCCTTCCTCATGGTCCCGGAACACGCTCTGGGTTTCCCAAGGTGGATTCTTTGCTCTTGCTGTTCCCTCGGCCTTGAAAGCTGTTCCTTCAAACATTCGCATGAGCTGCCATCACTTTGGTTGCTGTGGTCTCTGCTGACGTATCGCCTTCTCAGAGAAGTCTTCCCTGTCCAAGCCTCTCTTTTCCCCCTTGCTGTTTTGTTTTCCAGAGCGCTTGTTACCCAGTCATAAAAAAGTTTGTTATACTTATTTGTGTATGTTTCACTCTTTTTTATTTGTCCTCCCTGCTAGAATGTCAGTTCCATTGTGCAGGAACTTTGTCTTTGCAGGGCTCTCAGCTCCAGGAATAGTGTCTGCCACATAAACACTCAGTGAATACCGGTAGGATGAGCAAACGATTATATTTTGTGAATGAGTTCAGGCTCCCTGAAACATTACACTCTCAGGGATTAGGATCCTTTGAATTACAGTGTTGAACTCAAAGGTATGTACAAAAAAATTCTCAAGCAAGTAAACCCGAGGTGACAGTCTGCATGTGGCATTGTCGTAAGCACCCGCTAATGCTCGTTTGTGTGTGTATTTTTAATGTAGAAGAGTCTCTCCTACTCTTACTCAGAGCCTGTTTAAGACTTTAACTTTGATAAATTTCCAACAAACGTTGCAGACTGCTTTTCCAGGCTGCAACAGGCTGGACGCAGAAAATCAGAATGCAGGAGACTTGCTGGATTGAGACCGAAGGCTGCAGCAAGAGATGAGAGCAGCTCGGAATTATCTAATGCAGACCAAGAACTCGAAAGCTCAGAGCCACCCGCATGCTGGGGAAGTAGCTCTGGACACCAGCACGTTACCTGAGGGTGGGGTCTGGGCAGTACCAGGACAGCTCCTACCCCTGAGGCTCACACTGAATCACTACCGTGTTTATAACTAAGGCAGAATTCTTTACTTGAAAGTATGATAATATGCACACATATTTCAGTGTTTTTATCAAAGATGGCTAAAACTTTTCAAGTTTTGTTTAAACTTTAAGATTTTTGTGGACTGGAAAGCCACCTCTGTGTATCAACACATCCTACAATGATGCTGGAGAATGAAGGGTTGCCACAAATGAGCTCATGTGCTGGTAGACCTGAATAAATCTAAGGCTGGCCATGACCAGTATTTCTGCTACTGGAGAAGTCCAAGACTGCGATCCCTCAGGACTAGCTTCTGATGGGCAGGAGAACCAAGGAAGTCCTAGGAAAACTCAGCTACTGAGAAGCTCTCTTCCTAGCTAGACTGGCTCAGAAGGTCTACACCAAAAAGTTTCAAATTCTGTGCTTACTTGCTTAGAATTGTGAATGGAACATGCCCCATGTCCAGTCTCTGTTCACCACTTCCCATTCTCACTCTATGCTGTAAACTCAGGCACTTACACAGGTATATAGTGGCACATGTGCATGCCAATCACTACTCTCATTGACAGGTACCGACTAGATCTGCTGGAGACTGCAGTGCATTGATACCAGAGTATGATGAGAACAAATAAAAGAATAAGGGTACAGAGTAACCAGCTTCATTGAGTGACTCATCCATCAATCCACCCACCCATTCATTCATCCATCCATCTATCCACCCACCCAAGCATCCATCCAACTATATATCCATCCATCCATCCATCCATCATCCATCCACCCAAGCATCCATCCATCCAAGCATCCATCCATCATCCATCTACCCAAGTATCCATTGAACCATCCATCCATCCAAATGTCCATCCATCCATCCAACTGTCCATCCATCCATCCACCCCAAGCATCCATCAAACCATCCATCCATCTATCCATCCATCTATCATCCATCCACTCAAACATCCATCCAACTGTCCATCCATCCATTCATCCATCTACCTATCCATCTATCCATCCATCAATCCATCATCCAATCCATCCATCCCTCTATCCATCCCTTTATTCAGCTATCTATCCAAGCATCCATCCCTTCATCCATCCATCCATCTCTTTATACAATCATCCATCCAACTATTCCTCTTTCCATCCATTTAACAGCTTCTCACTGGGCACCTACTGTGTCCAGACATTGTGCCAACCATCTAATAATAGGCAGTATACATGACAGACAAGGGTCCAGCCTTCATGACACTTAGATAAAATGCTGGAAATTAAAGTACATGAAGTATTATTTATCTCACTCTTTCCTATCAGTGATGGCACAACGAGGCCCAGAAAAATGACCACCAATCAAGAAGGAGGAGGTGGTGGAGCTGGATGAGAATACACGTTTTGACGTCCCACCCATTGTTCTCAGAGGCTGCTGTAAGCTCACTGGCACTCTGCAGGTCATGACCAAGACTGAGCTTTTCTGAAGCCATGTAATGAAGGGATCGCCTATGCTCTGTATTAGGGTTCTCCAGAGAAACAAAATGAGAACCAATAAGATATATATATGTCTATGTGTGTGAGTGTGTGTGTGTGTGTGTGTGTGTGTGTATACAATGTGGAGGTTGGGGGAGTCAACTTCTAAGTAGTTGAAGATCTGTTTATAACTGTTGACATTCCAAAACTTTTGACTCCCAAAAATCTTAACTACTAGTAAAATATTTTTGACCTGAAACCTTACTGATAGCATAATTAATTAACACATATTTTATATGTTATATGTGTTAAATACTGCATTCTTACACAAAAGTAAGCTAGAGAAAATTTTATTAAGAAAATCATAAGGAACACAAGATATATTTACTATTCATTAATGGAAATGGATCACCATAAAGGTCTTCATCCTCATGGTCTTCACACTGAGTAGACTAAGAAGGAGAAAGAGAAGGGATTAGCCTTGCTGTCTCAGGGTTGGCAGCAGTAGAAGAAAATCTGAGTATAAGTGAACTCATGTAGTTAAAACCCATGTTGTTCAAGGGTCCACTGTGGGGCATGTGTGTGTGTATACACATAGAGTTTATGTATATGCAATGATCTGCAGTTAGCAAGCTGGGCTCAGACTCCAAAAGCAAGAAAACTGACACCCCAGTGTGAAGGTCATTGGGCAGGAAAACTTCTCCCCTACTCAAGAAAGAATCAGCCCTTATTCTAGTCTATGAACTACACATTAGGGAGGGCAATCCACTTTACTCAGTTTATTGATTTAAATGCTAACCTCATTCCAAAGCACCCTCACAGACACACTAGCATAAAGTTTGACCAAATATCTGGGCACCGTATGGCCCAGGAAAGTTGACACATACAATTAACTCTCACATGCTACAAGGTGCTGCAGACCTGTCCAGCAGGAAGAGGTTGTAGGATGTGAGAGGTATTGTGTATGATGGGGGAGGTTTGGGAGCTGCGCTGTAGAAAAGCTGAATGGTCACCTTGAAAGCCAAACACATGGTCCTTCCCTTCCTAGTAGGTAATACTATGAGCATCTGGGAAGAGGGAGGAATCAATTTTCTTCTTTTGTTTTGAAGGGAGAGCTTTTGGATGGCCTTTCTCTTGTGTGTATGGACCATTTTCTATTGCTCTTGAGCAGAGTTCTTTGAGAACCTGAGAATCCATCCCAGGAAATAATAAGCAATACACACAGCAGAGGAAAGAGAACATTTCACATCTGCACACTTTCTTTCTTTTTTTGAGACAGGGTCTCACTCTGTCACCCAGACTGAAGTGCAATGGCGTGATCTTTGTTCACTGAAACCTCCACCTCCCAGGCTCAAGTGATTCTCCTGCCTGAGCCTCCCTAGTAGCTGGGATGACAGGTGCACACCACTACTGCCCAGCTATTTTTTGTATTTTTAGTAGAGACAGGGTTTCACCATTTTGGCCAGGCTGGTCTCAAACTCCTGACTTCAAATGATCCACCCTCCTCGGCCTCCTAAAGTGCTGGGGTTACAGGTGTGAGCCACTGTGCCTGGCCTCACATCTGCACACCTCTAACAAGAATCTGCTCTGCCTGGAAATTAGGACTACTAGCTTTTTAGTTTTTCCATTAAAGAACAGCAGAAAAAAATGCTGTTTAATGACTCTGGTGGTGATTGTACATCCTCAGGAAGCCTAAATTGGAGAGTTAGAGAGCCGGGAGTGGCTGTCAGCTCTGGCCTACATATTTTTCCTGAGGAGAGCAGTAAAATACAGCAGAACGCTTCAGAATAGTCACCTGGTGATCAGGCCTGGGGACCTGTACAGGGAAGAGGACAGTTCTTTGCCCCAGAGACTGAACGACCACACTCACTCCGAGGCCCTAGACAATTTGAAGACTGAGGGTCCGCACCCTTGCACAGAGGGCAGGAGTGGAGCAGGTCACAACCAGGAGTTTCTTGATTTGGTATTCTGTAGGAACAAGGTCCAGTGAAGACCATTTAGTTGGTTTTTTGCCTACTGGTAAAATGTCTGCTTGTGGTGAAAGTCCAAGTTTGGAATAGCCCAGAGAAAGGGGAATCCCACCTTGAGTGCCTCCTTGAGCCTCAAATGAGTGACGTTGATACAGAGGTGTGGGATATTGGAGATGGGAGACAAGAAGTCCGGGTCCTGAGGTCCCTGCAGGGGCTCTTTCTGTGGCCCTGGGTTGATGACTCTGGGTAACAAGTGACAATCTGAGCGATTAGCAGCTGCATTGGAGGTCTCTGTGGCAGGCAAACATGTCAGGCCACAGCCTGGGTTAGGAGACTTCTTGAGCAGTAAAGGCACAAGGGCATGCCATTTTCTGAGCTCCTTAGCTTGTTGAGGCCTGCATTTGCAGGGAGGCCACAGATCAGCCCTCTCTAGATTCTCTGAGGAGAAATCATTTCTCCTGATCACCAGGGAAAACAGCAGCTCCAGGGAGGAATGGAACAAATTTCTGCTCCCAGCTTGTGGGCTTGAAAGAAGATAAGGGGCCTAGCCTTTCCCTGCCTTGGATTGGCCTGTCCCAGCACCATCTTGGTTGCCTTCTTGGCTCTCTGGGTCCTATGTGGCAAAGACCTATTGACAGGGTCCCCAAATGACCAAGGGGCTCCCGGGGTCACTCACAACCAGAGGTGGGGGCTGAACCTGAACCTGGTGAGATCTAAAGGCATTTAGCAAGGTGGTGGTAGTGGATAGAAGGGATAGATGAGAACAGCAGGCAGAGTGTTGAGTAGAAGTGTGTCCAATAGGAAACCCCAGTCAGGGCTGTGAAATGAGGAATGATAGCATCAAAAACCTCAGTGAAAGCCAGCACAGGGGCCTCGGAAGGAGGCAGGATGTGACGTTGAAGGCCCGAGGCACTGTTTACAGGGCTCTTGACCTTAGCTGGCGAGGACCATGCAGCTCAGTGCTGAGCTACCTTGCACCGTTGAATTTCTTGTGTTTTATCATTTGTCCTTTATCACTTGTCCATATTGTCTTTAAGTCTGTCGATACGACTGTGGTTTCTCTTTGATAATAAGTACCCAAGGGAAGGGTCCATGTGCATATCCAGCCACTCAGGAGAGCGTCTACAGCCATGTTTGTTTTTTGCTCAACCTAACTTCAAAAATAAATGTGATATAATTTTTCACTTTCTTAGTGACCTCAGATAGGTTCAGCACATTCTTCTCATGGTCCATCATTCACTTATATATTCGATAAATAGTAATTGAACTTCTTTGCACTTTGCTTGGTACTATGGTGTTAAAAGATGAGTCACGGATTCTTTTTTTTTTTTTTTGAGATAGAGTCTCACTTTGTTACCAGGCTGGAATGCAGTAGGGAGCTCTTGGCTCACTGCAACCTCTGCCTCCCAGGTTCAAGTGATTCTCCTGCCTCAGCCTCCTGAATAGCTGGGACTACAGACACAGGCTACCATGCCCAGCTAATTTTTGTATTTTTAGTAGAGACAGGGTTTCACCATGTTGGCCAGGATGGTCTTGATCTCTTGACCTCGTGATCTGCCTGCCTCGGCCTCCCAAAGTGCTGGGATTACAAGCGTGAGCCACTGCGCCTGGCCGAAGCATGGATTCTGTCTTTTCAAAGAGTTAGATACATGAATAATTTTAATACGAGATGAAAATTTGCAAACTATTCAATCATCTTCCAAGAAAAACCAATAGAATCAAAAATGATTATAATAAAAATAAAATTTACTAATGTTGATGGATACCTGATCAGTTAAAAAAATCCAGTGTTTCTCTACAACAGAAATAACCAGCTAGAAAAACAAAATACAAAGTATCTAGAAATCATTTAAGAGTATATGAAGCTTCTATGGGGAACATTTACAACTTTAGTGACAGATATGTTAGATAATAGAAATTGATATGAATAAATAGAAAAGAATACCTCTCCAAGATGAGACGACAATATTTTAAAGACAGTTCTTAAATTAAGCGAGACATCCAATAAGTGAAGATTTTTTTGGAGGAACTTGATAAACATTATAAAATTTGTCAGAATCTAAAAAAACTCTGAAAGAAAGAAGTGGGAAAGGGGACTTGTCCTACTAGATATAAGGACATTCTTTAAAGATGCAGTCATAGAGGCAATATGGTAGTTTTGAAAGTAAAAAGCAGCCAAGGAAACACAGGACAGAGCTCAGAGAGAGATCCTGGGAATCTCACATGGGAATAGAATATACAGCAAAGGTGGTGCCGCCTTAAAGTAATAGAAGATACTGTAAGTGACATCTTTGTAACACAGAAGTGGAGAAAGACCTGTAAATCCCAAAATGCCATAACTGAAAAAACTATTGATGAATTTAGTACTGCTGTGATAAAGATTTCTGTTCAACGCTGACTGGGAGAAGATATCTATAATGTCTAAAACCATTGAGTGAAAAATCAGTAGATTATAAGAGGAAACATTGAAATTAACAAGGAAAGGGCAAGAACCCTAATAGAAAAATGAGCAAAGTATGCAAAGAGGCAATTTACAGCAGAAGAAACATCAAAGACTTGCAAAAAGAGAGAGTTGTTTAAACTCACTAGTAATTAAAGAATTTGCAAATTGAAAGACACTATCACTTTACACCCATTAAAACTCTCACTTTATACCATTAGGCTTGAAAACGTTTGCAAGTTGGATAATGTCACTTGCATCTAGGGATAAAACTTTCTCCTGGGGAGGTGAGGGGTGAGGAGTGGGGAGGGGAAGTATGGACTAGCGCAGTCACTCTTCGGCACAATCCGTCAGAATTAGTGACGTTAGGTATACACGTATCTATGCTCCAGTAGGTCTGCTCCTACAAATGGATCCTAAAGAGACTCTCACCAAGATTCTTAAGGTAACTTGTGTGAAGGTGTTCATGGTAGCATCCCTTATGTGGGTGGGAGGATGGAGGCCACGTGGGAGTCGTCTCCAGGGAGCAGGCGAGTAGAACACGGAGCAGGCACCTGCGATGTCGCAGTCTTCTCTGTCAACCTGGGGGGGAGGCCCCAGTTTCCAGTTATCCAGTCAAGCCTCATGTGGGTGTTGCTCTAAAGGAATTTTGTAGGTGTGATTAAGGTCTACAATTATTAGTGTAAAGGGTTTCCAATGCAGACCCCAAGAGAGGGTTCTTGGACCTCTTGCAAGAAATAATTTGGGAGGTAAAGAGTAAAGTGAAAGCAAGTTTATTAAGAAAGTAACTGAATAAAAGAATGACTACTCCACAGGCAGAGCAGAGGTGTGGACTGCTCAACTAATCATGTGTATAGTTACTTCTTAATTGTATGCTAAACAAGGGGTGGATTATTCATGAATTTCCCAGGGAAGGGGCGGCAAATTCCTGAAACTGAGGGTTTCTCTCCTTTTTAGACCATATGGAGTAACTTCTGGGCCTTGCCATGGTGTTTGTAAGCTATCATGGTACTGGTGGAAGTGTCTCTTAACATGCGAATGTATGATAACTAGCATATCATGAGCAGTGAGGATGACTAGAGGTCACTTTCATCGCCATCTTGGTTTTGATGGGTTTTGACTGGCTTCTTCACTGCAACCTGTTTTATCAGCAAGGTCTTTGCGACCGGTATCTTGTACCGACCCATCTCATCCTGTGACTAGAATCCCTAACCTCCTGGGAGTGCAGCCCAGCAGATCTCAGCCTTATTTTACCAGCGCCTATTCAAGATGGAGTTGCTCTGGTTTCAATGTCTGTGACGCAATCAGTGTACTTTACGTAAGGGAGAGTGCCTAGGATATTCTGAGCAGGCCTGATTCCCTCAGCTGAAAGGCAAAACTGTGTGTTCTGTATTTGCAGTTTCAATCAACTATGGATGGAAAGTATTCAGAAAAAATTCCCAAACGATAAAAAGCAATGCAGCAATAAAACATAATACACATTGAAAAACCCAATACAGATTCAACACAGGCTTGGGGACGACAGGGGAGATGGAGCCCCAGGACTGTTGAAGTCTGGAAATCCCCTCCCCTTCCCCCTCTCCCCTTTACGGCATCCCCCATCGCTCCACCCTTTCCCACTCTGATAATCTGGCCACGACTTAGCAGAAGGACACCCAGGCCCAGTGGGGCCTGCAAAATATGCCAGTTCAAATTTGTCCTGCTGGGAGAATCTGCAGTGGGAAAGTCAAGCCTGGTGTTACAAGGTTCCATGAACACCAGGAGAGCACTGTCGCAGAGGCCTTCCTCACCCAGTCCATTTGGCTACACGACACAACAGTCAAGTTTGAGATATGGGACATAGCTGGGCAGAAGCGATACCACAGCTTAGCCCCCACATGCCACAGGGGTGCCCAGGCTGCAATGGTGGTTTATGACATTACTAATCAGAAAACCTTTGCCTGAGCGAAGACACGGGTGAAGAAACTACAGTGACGGGCCAGTCCTAGCCTCATTACTGTCCTGGCGGGGAACAAAGCTGACTAGCCAACAAGCGTATGGTGGAGTATGAAGGGGCCCAGGTACATGCAGATGAGAACAGCTTATTGTTTATGGAGACTTCAGCCAAGACAGCTATGAACGTGAATGATTCCCTCCTTGCAATAGCTAAAAAGTTGCCAAAGAGTGAACCCCAGAATCTGGGAGGCACAGCAGGCTGAAGCCGGGGTGTGGATCTCCATGAACAGTCCTAGGAGAACAAAAGTCAGTGATGTAGCAGCTGAGGGGGTAGCTAGCAGCGAACTAGTATGGAGCTAGCACGAGAGCTGAGAAATAACCTCCATCCCTACCCTCAGCACACAGCCCCTATGGGGCCAGCTCACAGAGCCCTGGCTCCCAGGGGCTGCCTCCTTAATGTTCCATCACGGCACTCTGGCAATCAACACCAGGCAGCTTTGCCACTGGCCTCCTACCCACTACTCTGGGGCTTGGAGGTCAACTCCCCCCAGGACTTACCTTCTAAAGCAAACTTCCTTCACTTTGTATTATAGGGACATGACAGAGACTTACTTGTCTTTTCTCCTCCTCCCTAGTGATCCTCCCCATGTTTTCAGAAGACACTTCTGTCTACCATCCCTTCCCCCTTCTGTTTTGGTCAATCCCTGATCTTCATTCTCTTTACTCCTCTCCCCAGGATGCAGAAGGTGATGAACCCAGTAGCTAAGGAAGGAGGTTTGCAGTTTGTTTACATTAAGGGCCCTGGGGGAAAATAAAGCTCAGAGCAGGATGGAGTAAGGAAACATTTCCTTTTTGTTTTTATTTGGTTGGAGTTTCTCATATTTGAAAACATCGCAGCATCTGTTAGATGGCCTTGTGGAGGGTGTTCCTAGATAGAGGTGAGAATGGGGAGGCAAGCTCTCAGGTACCAGGCAGGAGGTGTCTTGTTAGTTAACTGGGCGGAGGTGAAGGTGGAATGTCATCTGTGGCTCTGGAACTCTTTCAAAGCCCAGTTTCCCCTCACACAGCCTCTTAAGTAGCATTTTCCTTATCATAGGGGACCCCAGAGTCCTCACCGGTTGCCTGCATCTTTGGCTCTGCTGTGATCTAATTGGAGAAGGGACCAGTTTCTGTTACTCATCCTCTGATTTATACGTATGCATATTTTCCCCTCTGGCCTTTAGATGGCCTCAGCCCCAGCCACCCTATACCCCTGCAGTTTGCACTTTAACTGATGGTAGTTTTGTTGGGGTCCTTGTTTTATGGGAGTTTTGATGGATTTACCTGCCCTCCCACCTTCTTTTTAGTTCAATGGAATCTGAGGTTAATATGACGTTTTTGGAGAGGTTATAGCTAAAAATACCGGTGGCAGCTACTCAAGTCCAGTCTCCACTGTCAGCTTCCTCTTGGTGCTGGGAAATCGCTGCCCCAGGCCTCTCCCTCCCCAACCCCATAGAAACAGGATTTGGCCTTAGCTTCTGGGCCTATCGGCCGCCTTCTACCTGCTTCTTACCAGCTCTTCTGCCCCGCTTTGAGCTCTGCTGGGCTTGGGGTCCTAGTTTTTTTAATTTCCCGGCTCATTTTTTTTCCCCTTCTGGTCACTTTTTTTTTTAAGGGGGAGGGGTTTGCGATTTCTTTGTTTTGCTTCTAAGAAAGCATTTGCCTTTCTTCTTCTCCAACATGGCAATTATGCTAACAGAACGTGACTGTGGATTTACTGACGTATTCAATGTAAGAAAAGGAAAAAAAGAAAAAAAAAAACCCATACAACTATTTACATTGTTTTAGATATTATAAGTAATCTAGGGATTATTTAAAGTATGAGGGAGGGTGTGCATAGGTTCTGTCAAATACTGTGCCATTTTTTTTTTTGAGTCAGGCTCTTGCTCTGTCACTCAGGCTGGAGTGCAATGGTGTGATCTCGGCTCACTGCAACCTCCGCCTCTGGGCTCAAACTATCTTCCTGTCTCAGCCTTCCAAGTAACCGGGACCACAGGCACGTGCCACCACATCTGGCTGATTTTTGTATTGTTAGTAGAGATGGGATTTTGGCATGTTGCCCAGGCTGGTCTCACATTCCTGAGCTTGAGCGATCCTCCCACCTTGGCCTCCCAAAGTGCTGGGAGTACAGCATGAGGCACTGCACTCAGCCTATGCCATTTTCTATGACATTTGAGCATCCTTGGATTTTGGAATCTGCAGGGGTTGAGGGTGGTTCTGGAACCAATTCCCCATGGATACTGAGGGACGGCTGTACTTCATCTTGGTGCTCAGTTGGAGAAAATGATGTGGTGTGGCCACAATGGCTGGTTGCTTTCCTCTGTCTATTCTTCCACAGTAGCAGACCCCAGTTTTGTTTGAGGCATAAACAAATGAAAAATGTTTCTACCTCTTTTGGAGTCAACTTTTCGCCAATAAGATATAAGCTGAAATGTTGTGTGAAGTGTCTGGAAACTATCTTTAAAAGACAGGGAGCATAACCTTCATCTTCCCATCCCCTTTCCTGTTGTCTGGAATGTGGATGTGATGGCTGGAGCTTCAGCAGCTCCTTTGGACAATGAGGCAACATACTGGGAACAGGAAGGAGCTAGATAGAAGCAGCTTGGGCCCAGGCATCCGTGGAGTCACTATACCTGTCTCCCAGATAAACCTCTGGTGTAGAGGCTGCAGACCTTTAATGTCAGAGACTAAGTCAGCACTTCTTCCAGAGACTAACCATCTGAGGTTATTTTATGTGAGATAATAATATATCCTTATGTTTTAAATTCTATGGTTTGGAGGTTTTTGTTATAGGTAGCTGAACCAAATCCTAACACACTTAAGGAAGGGAGATTAAGGCTGTTTGTTGGTCCATCCTGGTGGCACAAGACACAGGTATTGATGAGTAGTTGGTGTAGGAGGTGTGAGGAAAGAGAGAGGTTGAGATGCCACTCCCGTTTTATGCATGAGCACTGCACTGGCAGAGCCGGAGATGAGGAGAGAAGGACATCAGGGAACGCAATGAGCTTGGTTTGGGTCAGAGAACACTCAGGCTATTAGAAATGGGGACCTGGGAATTAAGGACTAGGCCTGGGGTAGAGATTACACTGAAGTAATAGGTAGGGCCACACCGTGAGTGAGATCACCCGGGAGTATAAGTTACAAGGTCAGATGGTAGTCAGTTACAGCTAGCCGGCAACAAAGGAACCAGGAGGAGCAGGGGAGTGGGCGGTGAGGTGGGAGGTGCAGGGGAAAGGGGACAGAGAACAGAGCAGCCTCCCCAGATGGAGAGACGGGCTGGGCACTAGCCAGCAATGCCAGCTGCAGCTGTTCCTCAGGCAGCCCCTGGCCAGGTGTCCACATTTATTTTTCTAGCAAAACCCCCAAGTGGAAAGGGAGTTGTAGGGATATGATGGGCATTGGCACAGCAGGGAGAAGGCAAAGGCTTAGAGGCGCTGCCAGGAACAGAACTGATAGTTCCTGAGTCCAGCTGCGTGGGGAGCAAGTGTAGCCCAAAGGGGCCCGGGGAGGGGTGCAGCAGGTCCCTGGCCCAGGAGGCTGAGGGTGACACCCGCTGGGCTTTCTGAGGAAGGAAGGATGCCGAGGCCCTCATTCTCAGGCTGGGGGATGCCCAGCAGACTCTCATAGCTCCTCTGCTTCTGGTTGTTCATGCAGTCCGGGACTTTGAGCCCATTAGCAGGCACTCTCACCGCATCCTGTTCCAGGCACGGGTCTCCCTGCTGCTGTGGGACTTGTGCTTAGCTTGGCTGTGGCTCCTGTGCTTGTGATATCAACTTGGAAGCTGCTGAATGCAAAAGGAGGTTTGTGTGCCTCTGGAACCCTAGAAAGAGGGGCTGACTTTTGGGGGCAAACTTATTTGGATGGCCTGACTCAATTTACCTTTCAAGAAAACGTATGATGTGGTTCCCAGTCAAAGCATTCAGACAGTTTCCATAGAGGCCCCAGAGGCTCTGTGTGTCCAGAACCTGCTGCTATCCCTTCCCACCCAGTGGGCACTGGGGAGACCCGCAGCTGCTGGCTGGCACCTGTTCCCCAAAGGTAAACACTGTCTCCTTCTCTGACGTTCACTGTTGCCACCTGAGTTTGGCAAATGCCTCCCACAATATTTACTCCAGCATTCCTGCTTGCCAGGAGATTCTTAGTACCACAGTTCCCAGAGAGAGTCTCAGAGCTCCTATAAGAAACAAACCTGCCTTCCGTGGCTCGCCCAGTGCATTCAAAGGTGACCGCACTGGGAGTCCTTTCTCGAAGGATTTGAGGAACCCGATCCTGTCTGGCTCAGCCATCTGGCCCTGACTGTCCCTTTCTGCTCCTGGCGGCCTGATCAACCACAGGTCCATTCCAGGTTCCTTCTTACTCAACCCCCTGTCTACACTGACCCCTCTTGCTGCATCAGAGAGGATTATAACATTCAAAACGCCCCACAGACCCAGCATTTTCAGGTCTATAAAAACAAATCTGCTCCCAAATGCAGATCCTCATTGTGCATCGCCATCTGGAGTGTTTTGAGGTGTCATGAACGCATGATTCTCGTTAAAACGAAGCTTTCAGGGAAAGTACATCTCCCTAAGATTTCTGCTATAGTCATGGAAAAAACACCTTTTTCTGGTTTTTAAGTTTTCTGTCTTAGGGTATGGCTACATGCAACTAACTCAGTGGATTGTAATATTTTTAAAACCTCTCCTTGACTATTTGGGTCCAGGTAAATGTCTTGGCTGGCTTTCCCCACAGAGTGACCCAACAGATTGGGGACGCTTGCTTGTAGCCAATGCATACCCGTCCGCACACTGTCCCTGCCTAGCTTGCTGGCCTGGGTGATGACATCCAGTCTTGAGTATGGATGCCTGTGGTCTATATCACCTTTCTTTCCCTAAAACCTTCAATTAGAGGAATGCAATGGGGATTTTCATCACCACTTAGTACCATGTCTCAGTGGCAATTACAGAACAATGAAGACAGATCAAAACTTGTCAGTAGAAAGACATTTGGAGGAAAAGATCCTTTCAATATTTTGAAAGAAAAATAAATAGGACTCAAATCAACCTACACATACTCATGCATCAATGGAGCTTCTCTGCTAAGAGGGATGTGTTTAGATCAAGGTTCACTTGAACCCTAAGTAAATAAATGCTAACAGGGAAAGCAAGCGGCACTAGAGGTGGCAAGGGGTGGGGCTGATGGTGTGACTGGTGCTAGATGGGGTTCTGGGAAATGTCCCCGCACCGTCCACATAGAGATGGGTGTGTGTTATAGTTGGAGTTCTTCAAAGAAACAGAATAAATAGTCTGGCAGTTTGGGGAGCAGTTGATGAGCAGTGGTCTGAAAACTCTGGCAGGATCTCTATGTTGCTGTCTTCAGGAGAATCCCTTCTTCTTTGGGAAATCTCCGTCTTTGCTCTTAAGGCCTTCAACTGATTGCTTAAGACCCACCCATATTACGGCAGGCCATCTGCTTTATTCAAAGTCTTCTGATTTAAATGTTAATCATATCTTAAAAAAAAAACGCCTTCGTAGCAACATCCAGACTAGTGTTTGCTGAATAACTGGGACCATAGCCAGACAGATTGACACATAAAATTAACCATCACAGTGGGAGAGCCTTTCTCGCTGGACCTCTCCTGGCTGGATGGGGTTTCTGATGTCACATTTCCTGCTGGTGAGCCCCTTAGCATGTCCTTATCTTATTTTCCTCATTTCTGAAATGGGATCCTGATCACTCACTCCCCATGGGGCGGCTGTAAAGGCTGGGTGTGGTGAGGCTTAGACAGTAGCTGCCCTGGCCAGTTGCTACGGGGTGCTTGTGAGAGGTGCGCTTTTTCAGGCAGGTGATTTAGTGTCTCCTCTCTGGTTTTCCTCTCCCCATTTCATGGGGTGACCCGGTTTTTATGTTCTTTGCTTTTTTTCAGGTGAGGTGAGCGTGAGTTATATTACATGGTCAAAAGCAGAAGCCGTTTGTGAGAAACTTCCCTCCCTGTATTTGAGAAAAGTGGAAACCAAGGGTGGAGGTTTCCTGGGTGTTCAGAGGTGGGTCTCAGGTGTGGAGGGGACTTGGGGATCCCTGGGGGGATGGCCGGGCTGTAGAGGGAAGAACTCCAAACCCTCAGAAGGACCAGCGCTGGGCAGGGCCTCTGGGCTTCCCGTCGGGGACAGCAGAGTTGCTGAACTCTAGGAAGGCATGCTGGGCTGGACAGTGCGTGCCCAACAGTGACCAGGGCGGACCCCTGAGGGAGGGCTCTGGGGCCCTCCTGATGCCTGGCTGAAATTCAGTTTCCTGCCTGATGGCAGATGAGGGACGAAAGTTAGAACTGAATGGATTTAAAGAAAATAAAAAAGTGACTTGGTCTTACTTTCTTGTTTGTTACACTAAAATTACATCTGTCTCCGCTGGACTGTTAATTTGTTAGTGATTCCCACCAATAGCCATAGTCACAAGATTGTGCTGATTTATCCACCCTATCCCCTTGTCGACACTGTGGCCTTGTCTGGGCTGAGTGGCGCCTCCCTTTTCTGCAGGGACACCTGGCCCAGCATGGCAGGTCACAGAGCCGGACTTCATTAGCTCTAGCTCCAACCCGAAGGAGAGACGAGTGCAGCTTCTCCTGCCCGGTGCCTCCCAGCAACCAGGCCAGCACCTGCACCCACTCAGGCTTGCAGACAAAGCTGAGCCGGAAGGGCAGCACCTCTGTCCATTAACAACAAATGCTGCAAAGGTGACCCATCCCATCGCCTTCCTCCTGCAGCCGTTCGGATCTGTCTCCTTTCTGGGAACAGACGCTGCTCCCTGGATTCTCAGCCAGTGTCTCCCGGGGGAATCTGAGCTTGTTCACTGGGCCCATCCTTCTCCCTTATAGGCACATTCCTCTCCTTCTCCAGGACTTGGGGCCTCGTAGTCTTCACCCAGTCCAGGGTATCGAAGTCATGAGGATGCTGGAGTTGGAAGTGACATAGACCCTCTCAGCCCTCCCACCCTTTAATTCACAGGCCTCTTCGACACTCCTCACTCATGGGCGTTCAGCCATCAGATACCCCCTATGACGGGGAACTCACTTCTTCTCCAGGGTGATTTCTTCCTCACCAGAGCTCCGTTCTGCAGGAAGTTCTTCCTCACCCAGAGCTCCGTTCTGCAGGAAATTCTTCCTCACCCAGAGCCCGGTTCTGCAGGAAATTCTTCCTCACCCAGAGCC